>JAWNPK010000143.1:0-268601 GCA_035047565.1 Drosophila mulleri
TTGCATTGCCGACAACGCATTTTATTTACAAGCACACTCATTTAAACACAAACAAAACAATCGGAATTAAGATCTGTTTTCACAAAAGCTCGGTTGTTTTCGAATACCTTTTATACCTTTATTGAATATAGGTCCGCTTCTGGAATCTTGTGTATTTAGCTAAGATTGGATACCCTGCCGAAGATGGATACCCTATAATTTTCAAGATAATATGACAATAAATTTATAATCGGGTTTTCATTCCCGATAATAAAAGTTGGTCGATGTAGTACATTAATGTTGTAATTAGTACATTACTTCATTGATGAATGTGGCTTCGTCAATTTGACATCGGATGTTAGATGCTATAGCCCAGTCTGTATACCTTATGTGCTTATACCAGAACATAAAAAAAATTTGAATGGACATCCTCCCCATTTATATTAACCAAAACAATTTATTATTAACTTTGAATTAGAAAAATTTATATTTTTTCCAAATTTTATAGGAGTTTTTTTGTAGACCTGTTTTGAGGTAGTAGTTGAAGCCACTATGCCTCTTGCTCGTAGTCCGCAACGTAATTCCACATCTTCGGATGATGCTGGGAAGAATTGCGACATAGTTGGTCAGGTTTTGACAAATACTCAATCGTGCTTACATACGTAGTTGCGACACCTGCAAAGAAACTAAATCTCCTAATGAAATTCTAAGATCACCAATGGGTTTACAGTCTCCACCATGCAGAACATTTCAAAGATTAAGCAAGTGCAAACGATCGCGTTTGATTTTTTTGGATTTAAATTCAATTGAATTTGCAGCGCGTAGCTGCCGGTCTCAAAATATATGTTAGATATACATATATACATTTATTTATATATGTACATATATAATTATCAGGTACGTGAAAAACAGTGTTCAGAAAAAAAATCAAGTAATTTAGAAAGATTTTCCTTTTTTTCAGTGGAATTTTGTCCATTTTCTCCTTATTAGGAGCAGCATAACGCCTAAGTGACGGGGGAGAGGAAGGGCAGTATCAAAAGAAAAAAAAAACTAAAAAAAACCCAACAAAATAGAAAAAAAAACTTTAGTGCGCGAAACACATAAAACCAAATAGAAAACAAAAAAATCCCAGAAGAAAACAAGTAAGAAAACTCTAGTCGAGAGTGCTCGACTACGAGATCCCCTGAACCCTTCAAGCAACAGCCATTTCAATCATTTTTTAGCGTCTCACACATACACACGCAAACACATATACATAGACACCCAAAGGCGCGCACGCATGAGCTGCAGTGTGGGCTTACTATGGGAACTTTATTGTTTAATAACTTTTTTTGTGACGTACGTTCTTCATGAAACTTTCAGATTGTGGTTCATTACTAAGCGTATAATTGCCAAAGCTCAAGTCTCTAGTATTTGAAATACGCCTTTTACAAACTTATGGGTGAGGGGTGGATATAAGGGTGGGGGGTGAAATTGAACAAAAAACCGTAATTCTATAACGTACATATCAATCTACATTTAAAATTTGGATACTCTAGCTCTAAAAGATGTAGGAGATATAATTTTATAACTGCATTTTTCGATAAGGTTTTCGATCGATAAAAAAATAACGGGATGAGTTATCGATTTTTTTTAGTGATAAACTCGACATCCGCGTGCTATATACGAGCATTTTAAAAAAAAGTTGAAGTCTCTAGCTTCTATATCTTCTGAAATCGACGCGTTCAAACATACGGACAGACGGACGGACGGACAGACGGACAGACAGACGGACAGGATCAAGAATATATATACTTTATGGGGTCTGCCACGCCTCCTTCTGCCTGTTACATACATTTCAACAAAAACATTATACCCTGATTTCCCATTTTCAATGGGTATAAAAAAAATTTAATAAAAGAAAAATTAAATTTATATTAGAAAAATATTTGAAAAAAAAAACAATGAATAAAAATTTTGTTTCTTTCTTTTACTTTGCTGTTATCCATTATATTATATTTATGTAAATCTATTTGTGTTTATATATATGCAGCAAATATAAACATAAATATAAAAGAAAGAAATCATAACAAATAAATTACACTGAGAAAAAAAGAATGCAAATAAATAAAAAAAATATTTGAAAATAAATGATAGAATAAATAAATGATAAAAAAATTTTGATTAGATAGATACGATACGAGCAGAAAAAAAATTCAATAAACGTATATCTGTAAAATTAATTTTGAATAAAGATGAAGTTACTTAGCATTGCAAGCGTTTATATATAAGTTTTGTATATTAGTACCAAGAACATTATTTTTTTGAGTCTGCGTACTCAACAATAAATTTGAAAAAAATAATGAATTCAACAAGTTACAGTTATTGAGAAGGAATCATGAAATTTTAAAAGTCAAGTAAATTTGGTTATATAATGGGGTAGGAAGTCGTCAGATTTTTTTTGGGGGTTTTTACAAATTTTAAATTAACAAGTAAGAAAGCTCTAGTCGAGACTGCTCGACTAGGAGATACCCTGAACCCTCCGTGCTGATGTTCCAATCATTCTGCACACATACATACACATGCATCCACCCCCACGCATAGGCCCGCGCTCTGCTAACTGCGCAGTAAGCAGCGACTGCGCTTGGGCTGCGCTGCAGTGTGGGCAATATTATGAGAATTTATTTGTTGAATAATTTCATTTGTAGACGTACAATCTTAATGAAACTTTCAGAACGTAATCATTATGTGTAAATGTGTGTACATTCCAAAGCACAGTCTCTAGTACTTGATATACGTTTTTTACAAATTTGGGGCGAAGGGGGCGTGGTATCCAAAATCTGTAAATTACAAAATGTGTGTGCCCATCAAATGTATATACACAGTAAATCTGAAGTCTCTAGGTCTAATAGTGTTCAAATTAGGCTGAAAAAACAATATAAATTTATCGATTATCCTCGATAAAAAAGATATCGAATGAGTTATCGAAAAAATATGATAAACTCGTACTGCGTATGGTATACACGAGTATGCATACAAAATTTCAGCTCTCTAGCTCCTTTAACTTCTGAGATCGACGCACTCATACGGACGGACGGACGGACGGACGGACGGACGGACGGACGGACGGACGGACGGACGGACGGACGGACGGACAGACGGACAGGGCTATATCGACTCAGCTCATCGTCCTGATCAAGAATATATATACTTTATGGGGTCTGCGATGATTCCTTCTGCCTGTTACATACTTTTCACAAAACCATTATACCCTGATTTCCCATTTTCAATGGGTTCAGGGTATAAAAACCATGGTAGGGTTGGGTGGAGAAGCGGGTGCCAATCGTCACCTAAGGCCTCTTAATATTTTTTTTCGTCTGGTATAAGTACAAACTCTGTGTTCGTCTTTCGCCCCTTCACTTCGGTCATGTGGACCATCTTTAGGAATCCTAACAAATAAAATTTGTGTTCGGAGATTTGAGAGGTAACGAAGAACCCCCCCACACTCCCGAATCAGCTAAGGGACCAGAAGATCCCGCCCGTTATCTCTAAATCTATGGCTAGCTCTATGCATTATCTGAATGTTGGCGCCCGACCAGGGACAGGGAATGCATAGAGCCAAAGCAGTGCTTTTATCAGTATATACAGCACTCGTCGGCCTTTATACACACCACAACTAGAACGTTACAAATTTTATGGCGCCCAACGTGGGGCACTAAGGAGCGTTAATCTTTAGTGATATTATGCTTTTTGTCCATCGATTTCATCGTGAGGTAGTGAGCGTAGTAGTCTTTGAAGATTATATGCTTTCAGTGTACCGACTCCAAAATGGGGCATACTAGACTCGAGTTTACTTTTATACGAAGCTAGTAGCCGCATATTTTATATTGTGAATATCCGATACGATAACGATAGTTAGTTAGATAGTTCGTCTTTAGAGTGGTAAATTAAATGTAGTTGTATTGGAACTTTAGCATTTGACTGAGAGCGGATGCATTGCCGACAACGCATTTTCTTTACAAGCACTCATTTAAACACAATCAAAACAATCGGAATTAAGATCTGTTTTCACAAAAGCTCGGTTGTTTTCGAATACCTTTTATACCTTTATTGAAAATAGGTCCGCTTCTGGAATCTTGTGTATTTAGCTAAGATTGGATACCCTGCCGAAGATGGATACCCTATAATTTTCAAGATAATATGACAATAAATTTATAATCGGGTTTTCATTCCCGATAATAAAAGTTGGTCGATGTGGTACATTAATGTTGTAATTAGTACATTACTTCATTGATGAATGTTGCTTCGTCAATTTGACATCGGATGTTAGATGCAATAGCCCACTGTGTATTCCTTATGTGCTTATACCAGAACTTAAAAATAAATATGGAAAGGACTTCCTCCCCATTTATATTAACCAAAACAATTCATTATTAACTTTGACTTAGAAAAATTTATATTTTTTCCAAATTTTATAGGAGTTTTTTTGTAGACCTGTTTTGAGGTAGTAGTTGAAGCCACTATGCCTCTTGCTCGTAGTCCGCAACGTAATTCCTTATCTTCGGATGATGCTGGGAAGAATTACGACATATGTGGTCAGGTTTTGACAAATACTCAATCGTGCTTACATACGTAGTTGCGACACCTGCAAAGAAACTAAATCAAATTCTAAGATCACCAATGGGTTTACAGTCTCCCACATGCAGACCATTTCAAAGACGTTATATTAATATTCAAGGACCACATCCCAGAACTAAAAGTGGTAATATAGGCTTGTTGATTTCTCTAGACCATTTTAGCAAATTTAGCAAACCAGTGTCCTTTAAGGAGGGTCAGGAGGTTTTCAGAAGAAACTTTAGTCTCAGTAAATTTTCACAAAATTTTAATGCGAAATTAGCACCGCAATTCGCAATATTTGCAATAGCTTCTATATTTTGGAAAATTTACAAGGCAAAGAAGTTGGAACTTATCATGCGAAAGATATTCGTATCTGATTCCCGCTAATCTTCTAACTATCGTATCAGATTATCGTGTATGTAATGGTCGTTGCAGAGATATTGTACATAAATAATTGCAGTGCATATCATTCGCGACAAATGTGTCGCCTGCACTGCAATGACCGCTGATCTTCCCAAAAAGCGAGCCTCGAGAGCGAGCTTTTCAGAGAAACTCTAAAAGCTTTGGGACTCAGCGGCCGAATTGCACCCATCTTCGCTTCTCACTTTCAAAGAAGAAAATTTAAAGTATTAACCTTATAACTAAACCAAAATAATAAAAACAAAATTTTGACAAAATAAAACTCACGAGCCCAAAGATTAAGCAAGTGCAAACGATCTCGTTTGATTTTTTTGGCATTAAATTCAATTAAATTTGCAGCGCGCAGCTGCCGGTCTCAAAATATATGTTAGATATACATATATACATTTATTTATATATATACATATTTATATATCAGGTAAGTGAAAAGAGTGTTCAGAAAAAAAAAATCAAGTAATTAAGAAAGATTTTCCTTTTTTTCAGTGGACTTTTGTCCATTTTCTCCTTAGATACCCTAACTTCACGCCAGCAAGGAGCACCTTGAAGAGCGGAAGTTAGGGTACTATAAGCCGGCAGAGCAGCATAACGCCTAAGCGACGGGGGAGAGGAAGGGCAGCATCAAAAGAAAAAAAAACCGAAAAAAAACCCAACAAAATGGAAAAAAACTTTAGTGCGCAAAACACATAAACATAGAAAATTTTGATTAGATAGATACGATCGGCAGAAAAAAAAATTGAATAAACGTATATCTGCTCGACTACGAGATCCCCTGAACCCATCAAGCAACAGCCATTTTAATCATTTTTAGCGTCTCTCTGCTTACACAAACACACACATACACAGGCAAACACACATACATAGACACCCATAGGCGCGCACGCATGGGCTGCAGTGTGGGCTTACTATGGGAACTTAATTGTTTAATAACTTTTTTGCTGGACGTACGTTCTCCATGAAACTTTCAGATTTATCATTACTATGCGTATAATTGCCAAAGCTCAAGTCTCTAGTATTTGAAATACGCGTTTTACAAACTTATTGGTGAGGGGGTGGATATAAGGGTGGGGGGTGAAACTGAACAAAAATCGAAATTCTATAACGTACATATCAATCTACATTTAAAAAAATAACGGGATGAGTTATCGATTTTTAGTGATAAACTCGATATCCGCGTGCTATATACGAGCATTTTAAAAAAAAGTTGAAGTCTCTAGCTTCTATATCTTCTGAAATCGACGCGTTCAAACATACGGACAGACGGACAGACGGACAGACGGACGGACGGCCGGACGGGCGGACGGACGGACAGACGGACAGGGCTAAATCGACTCAGTTCGTCGCCCTGATCAAGAATATTCATACTTTATGGGGTCTGCCACGCCTCCTTCTGCCTGTTACATACATTTCAACAAAAACATTATATCCCTATTTCCCATTTTCAATGGGTTCAGGGTATAAAAATTAATTTTGAATAAAGATGAAGTTAGTTAACATTGCAAGCGTTTATATATAAGTTATGTATATTAGTTCTAAGAACATTATTTTTTTGAGTCTGCGTACTCAACAATAAATTTGAAAAAAATAATGAATTCAACAAGTTACAGTTATTGAGAAGGAATCATGAAATTTTAAAAGTCAAGTAAATTTGGTTTTATAATGGGGTAGGAAGTCGTCAGATTTTTTTTTGGGGGTTTTTACAAATTTTAAATTAAAAACCATGGTAGGGTTGGGTGTAGAAGCGGGTGCCAATCGTCACGTAAGGTATAGGTACAATCTCTGTGTTCGTCTTCCACCCCTTCCCCTTCACTTCGGTCATGTGGACCATCTTTAGGGATCTTAACAATTAAAATTTGTATTAGGAGATTTGAGAGGTAACAAAGAACCCCCCTACACTCCCGAATGATCTAAGGGACCAGAAGATCCCGCCCGTTATCTCTAAATCTATGGCTAGCTCTATGCATTATCTGAATGTTGGCGCCCGACCAGGGACAGGGAATGCATAGAGCCAAAGCAATGCTTTTATCAGCATATACAGCACTCGTCCGCCTTTATATACACCACAACTAGAACGTTACAAATTTTATGGGATATTATGCTTTTTGTCCATCGATTTCATCGTAAGGTAGTAAGCGTAGTTGTCTTTGAAGATTATATGCTTTCAGTGTACAGATTCCAAAATGGGGAATACTAAACTCGAGTTTACTTTTATACGAATCTAGTAGCCGCATATTTTATATTGTGAATATCCGATACGCTAACGATAGTTAGTTAGATAGTTCGTCTATAGAGTGGTAAATTAAATGCAGTTGTATTGGAACTTTAGCATTTGACTGAGAGCGGATGCATTGCCGAAAACGCGTTTTCTTTACAAGCACACTCATTTAAACACAAACAAAACAATCGGAATTAAGATCTGTTTTCACAAAAGCTCGGTTGTTTTCGATAACCTTTTATAATTTTATTGAATATAGGTCCGCTTCTGGAATCTTGTGTATTTAGCTAAGATTGGATACCCTGCCGAAGATGGATACCCTATAATTTTCAAGATAATATGACAATAAATTTATAATCGGGTTTTCATTCCCGATAATAAAAGTTGGTCGATGTGGAACATTAATGTTGCTTCGTCAATTTGACATCGGATGTTAGATGCAATAGCCCACTGTGTATTCCTTATGTGCTTATACCAGAACTTAAAAATAAATATGGAAAGGATTTCCTCCCCATTTATATTAACCAAAACAATTCATTATTAACTTTGAATTAGAACAAATTTATATTTTTTCCAAATTTTATAGGAGTTTTTTTGTAGAACTGAGGTAGTAGTTGAAGCCACTATGCCTCCTTATCTTCGGATTATGCTGGGAAGAGTTACGACATATGTGGTCAGGTTTTGACAAATACTCAATCGTGCTTACATACGTAGTTGCGACACCTGCAAAGAAACTAAATCTCCTAATCAAATTCTAAGATCACCAATGGGTTTATAGTCTCCCACATGCAGACCATTTCAAAGACGTTTTATTGATATTCAAGGACCACATCCCAGAACTAAAAGTGGTAATATAGGCTTGTTGATTGTTCTAGACCATTTTAGCAAATTTAGCAAACCAGTGTCCATTAAGGAGGGTCAAGAGGTTTTCAGAAGAAACTTTAGTCTCAGTAAATTTTCAAAAAATTTTAATGCGAAGTTAGCACCGCAATTCGTTAAATGCCGAATTAAAAAGAAGCTTGGCAATAGCTTCTATATTTTGGAAAATTTACAAGGCAAAGAAGTTGGAACTTATCATGCGAAAGATATTCGTATCTGATTCCCAAAAAGCGAGCCTCGAGAGCGAGCTTTTGAGAGAAACTCTAAAAGCTTTGGGACTCAGCGGCCGAATTGCACCCATCTTCGCTTCTCACTTTTCAAGAAGAAGAAGAGCGGAGACTGGAATGTGGGACTATAAAAAGAGCCACATGGGTCAATATTTGGTTGTGCTGAAAATTTAAAAGTATTAACCTTATAACTAAACCAAAAAATAAAAACAAAATTTTGACAAAATAAAACTCACGAACCCAAAGATTAAGCAAGTGCAAACGATCGCGTTTGATTTTTTGGCATTAAATTCAATTGAATTTGCAGCGCGCAGCTGCCGGTCTCAAAATATATGTTAGATATACATATATACATTTATTTATATATATACATATTTATATATCAGGTAAGTGAAAAGAGTGTTCAGAAAAAAAAAAATCAAGTAATTAAGAAAGATTTTCCTTTTTTTCAGTGGACTTTTGTCCATTTTCTCCTTAGATACCCTAACTTCACGCCAGCAAGGAGCACCTTGAAGAGCGGAAGTTAGGGTACTATAAGCCGGCAGAGCAGCATAACGCCTAAGCGACGGGGGAGAGGAAGGGCAGCATCAAAAGAAAAAAAAACCGAAAAAAAACCCAACAAAATGGAAAAAAACTTTAGTGCGCAAAACACATAAACATAGAAAATTTTGATTAGATAGATACGATCGGCAGAAAAAAAAATTGAATAAACGTATATCTGCTCGACTACGAGATCCCCTGAACCCATCAAGCAACAGCCATTTTAATCATTTTTAGCGTCTCTCTGCTTACACAAACACACACATACACAGGCAAACACACATACATAGACACCCATAGGCGCGCACGCATGGGCTGCAGTGTGGGCTTACTATGGGAACTTAATTGTTTAATAACTTTTTTGCTGGACGTACGTTCTCCATGAAACTTTCAGATTTATCATTACTATGCGTATAATTGCCAAAGCTCAAGTCTCTAGTATTTGAAATACGCGTTTTACAAACTTATTGGTGAGGGGGTGGATATAAGGGTGGGGGGTGAAACTGAACAAAAATCGAAATTCTATAACGTACATATCAATCTACATTTAAAAAAATAACGGGATGAGTTATCGATTTTTAGTGATAAACTCGATATCCGCGTGCTATATACGAGCATTTTAAAAAAAAAGTTGAAGTCTCTAGCTTCTATATCTTCTGAAATCGACGCGTTCAAACATACGGACAGACGGACAGACGGACAGACGGACGGACGGCCGGACGGGCGGACGGACGGACAGACGGACAGGGCTAAATCGACTCAGTTCGTCGCCCTGATCAAGAATATTCATACTTTATGGGGTCTGCCACGCCTCCTTCTGCCTGTTACATACATTTCAACAAAAACATTATATCCCTATTTCCCATTTTCAATGGGTTCAGGGTATAAAAATTAATTTTGAATAAAGATGAAGTTAGTTAACATTGCAAGCGTTTATATATAAGTTATGTATATTAGTTCTAAGAACATTATTTTTTTGAGTCTGCGTACTCAACAATAAATTTGAAAAAAATAATGAATTCAACAAGTTACAGTTATTGAGAAGGAATCATGAAATTTTAAAAGTCAAGTAAATTTGGTTTTATAATGGGGTAGGAAGTCGTCAGATTTTTTTTGGGGGTTTTTACAAATTTTAAATTAAAAACCATGGTAGGGTTGGGTGTAGAAGCGGGTGCCAATCGTCACGTAAGGTATAGGTACAATCTCTGTGTTCGTCTTCCACCCCTTCCCCTTCACTTCGGTCATGTGGACCATCTTTAGGGATCTTAACAATTAAAATTTGTATTAGGAGATTTGAGAGGTAACAAAGAACCCCCCTACACTCCCGAATGATCTAAGGGACCAGAAGATCCCGCCCGTTATCTCTAAATCTATGGCTAGCTCTATGCATTATCTGAATGTTGGCGCCCGACCAGGGACAGGGAATGCATAGAGCCAAAGCAATGCTTTTATCAGCATATACAGCACTCGTCCGCCTTTATATACACCACAACTAGAACGTTACAAATTTTATGGGATATTATGCTTTTTGTCCATCGATTTCATCGTAAGGTAGTAAGCGTAGTTGTCTTTGAAGATTATATGCTTTCAGTGTACAGATTCCAAAATGGGGAATACTAAACTCGAGTTTACTTTTATACGAATCTAGTAGCCGCATATTTTATATTGTGAATATCCGATACGCTAACGATAGTTAGTTAGATAGTTCGTCTATAGAGTGGTAAATTAAATGCAGTTGTATTGGAACTTTAGCATTTGACTGAGAGCGGATGCATTGCCGAAAACGCGTTTTCTTTACAAGCACACTCATTTAAACACAAACAAAACAATCGGAATTAAGATCTGTTTTCACAAAAGCTCGGTTGTTTTCGAATACCTTTTATACCTTTATTGAAAATAGGTCCGCTTCTGGAATCTTGTGTATTTAGCTAAGATTGGATACCCTGCCGAAGATGGATACCCTATAATTTTCAAGATAATATGACAATAAATTTATAATCGGGTTTTCATTCCCGATAATAAAAGTTGGTCGATGTGGTACATTAATGTTGTAATTAGTACATTACTTCATTGATGAATGTTGCTTCGTCAATTTGACATCGGATGTTAGATGCAATAGCCCACTGTGTATTCCTTATGTGCTTATACCAGAACTTAAAAATAAATATGGAAAGGATTTCCTCCCCATTTATATTAACCAAAACAATTCATTATTAACTTTGAATTAGAACAAATTTATATTTTTTCCAAATTTTATAGGAGTTTTTTTGTAGAACTGAGGTAGTAGTTGAAGCCACTATGCCTCCTTATCTTCGGATTATGCTGGGAAGAGTTACGACATATGTGGTCAGGTTTTGACAAATACTCAATCGTGCTTACATACGTAGTTGCGACACCTGCAAAGAAACTAAATCTCCTAATCAAATTCTAAGATCACCAATGGGTTTATAGTCTCCCACATGCAGACCATTTCAAAGACGTTTTATTGATATTCAAGGACCACATCCCAGAACTAAAAGTGGTAATATAGGCTTGTTGATTGTTCTAGACCATTTTAGCAAATTTAGCAAACCAGTGTCCATTAAGGAGGGTCAAGAGGTTTTCAGAAGAAACTTTAGTCTCAGTAAATTTTCAAAAAATTTTAATGCGAAGTTAGCACCGCAATTCGTTAAATGCCGAATTAAAAAGAAGCTTGGCAATAGCTTCTATATTTTGGAAAATTTACAAGGCAAAGAAGTTGGAACTTATCATGCGAAAGATATTCGTATCTGATTCCCAAAAAGCGAGCCTCGAGAGCGAGCTTTTGAGAGAAACTCTAAAAGCTTTGGGACTCAGCGGCCGAATTGCACCCATCTTCGCTTCTCACTTTTCAAGAAGAAGAAGAGCGGAGACTGGAATGTGGGACTATAAAAAGAGCCACATGGGTCAATATTTGGTTGTGCTGAAAATTTAAAAGTATTAACCTTATAACTAAACCAAAATAATAAAAACAAAATTTTGACAAAATAAAACTCACGAACCCAAAGATTAAGCAAGTGCAAACGATCGCGTTTGATTTTTTTGGCATTAAATTCAATTGAATTTGCAGCGCGCAGCTGCCGGTCTCAAAATATATGTTAGATATACATATATACATTTATTTATATATATACATATTTATATATCAGGTAAGTGAAAAGAGTGTTCAGAAAAAAAAAATCAAGTAATTAAGAAAGATTTTCCTTTTTTTCAGTGGACTTTTGTCCATTTTCTCCTTATTAGATACCCTAACTTCAAGCCAGCAAGGGGCACCTTGAAGAGCGGAAGTTAGGGTACTATAAGCCGGCAGAGCAGCATAACGCCTAAGCGACGGGGGAGAGGAAGGGCAGCATCAAAAGAAAACAAGTAAGAAAGCTCTAGTCGAGACTGCTCGACTAGGAAATCTCTTGAACCCTTCGGAGAACTGATTTGAAATACGCCTTTTACAAAGGTAATGGTGAGGGGGTGGATATAGGGGTGAATTATAACAAAAATCGAAATTCTATCACGTGCAGTCGAGTCTACATTTAAAATTTGGAGACTTTAGCTCTAAAGGTGTAGGAGATATAATTTTATAACTGGTTTTCGATAAGGGTTTTGATCGATAAAAAAATAACGGGATGAGTTATCGATTTTAGGTGATAAACTAGATATCCGCGTGCTATATACGAGCATTTTAAAAAAAAGTTGAAGTCTCTAGCTTCTATATCTTCAGAAATCGACGCGTTCATACATACGGACAGACGGAAGACGGACATGGCTAAATCGATTCAGTTTGTCGCCCTGATCAAGAATATATATACTTTGTGAGGTCTGCCACGCCTCCTTCTCCCTGTTACATACTTTTAACAAAACCATTATACCCTGATTTCCTTTTTTCAATGGTTTCAGGGTATCAAAAAAAGAAAAAAATGAATAACACAGTTAATACCCTTTAACGAAAACTTAACGAGAAAGAAGGAAAAAAGTATATATATGTTTAAATAAATAAAAATTTAATAATTAGATAGCTAACAAAAATAAAACAAAAACAAGTAAGAAAACTCTAGTCGAGAGTGCTCGACTACGAGATCCCCTGAACCCTTCAAGCAACAGCCATTTCAATCATTTTTAGCGTCTCTCTGCTTACACAAACACACACATACACACGCAAACACACATACATGTTGCTCCACACAGCGACGCGAATATTGTAGGAGCGACCCTCGCACTGGAAAGGGGGTCAAAGTCCGGCTAGAGACGGTCTCTGTCGCTCCTACATATTCAGCAATGGGTTCGCGTCGCACGCACGACGATCATCGGCGACCGCTAGCCGAAGTGCCGTTCGGGCCGAGTGATAGTAGTGGACACTTTCACTCGTAGGGCGCCAACGGTACTTCGGCCAATGGGAGGCTGCCACGTGATTTGGCGGGAAAGTGGCGTCACCCAGATCACGCCACTTTACCGTTTCAGGGTCAATAACGGCAGAAAAGTCCCGCTCCAGAGCCGAACAGGCCCCGTTACCATACGAAGCAGGGCCTGTGGCTGGGGTATAAAAGGCCACCAGCGGCTCCATACAGGAAGTCAAAAATCATAGAAGTCGAAAAAGAAGTCGAAGCACGATACGAGAGTGTGTTGCTGTCGAAAGCTACAAAAGTGAAAGTGTCGAAATTAAGTCAACGCGAGTGGCAAACAGGACTCCCAGGACATCGTGGAACAGCAAGGACATCGTGGGAACAACAAGGACATCCAGTGGGAATCCTTGCAGATCATCAGCGGCGCCGATCAGGACATCGGTGCATATCAGCAACGTAAGCGAGGCCTGCACACCTGGGTGAGTTCGCGTAGCCGTGTGTAAGAGAAGTGCTTGTGAGTGAACGAAGCTAGTGTTGTGCTGTGAGTGAGCGAGATTGTAGGAGGGATCTGCATAGCTGTGCGAACCGCCAGAGTTTACAGATCTGAATCCTGGCGTTTTCTCAAATCCTTGCAGACAACTAGCGTGTTTAGCACAACACTCTCCCAGCCGGAGTGCGTTGAACAAGCGCTCAGTAGGTGTGCGCCGCTAAGCAAACCAGCGAGCCAGCATACATTTGCATAAGTGACGTGTACATTTCATATTTATTTAAGAAAATATACCATTACGCTACAAAACCTAAATCACAAAGACTAATTAATTATCGCAGGGGCTTCAACAAATAAATTTGTTGGCAACGAATCCACAGTCAGCTGAAACTAGCCCAGCTTAGACTCGGGATAAACCGAAGGTTCGTTACAACTGGCGCCCAACGTGGGGCCCTGCGATAAGAGTTAAATTAGTAGATATTTGTGAACATGGTGCGAGCGTGGGTATATAATCTAAAAAAAGATGAAGTGCTGCGTTACGGCGACGAGTTCGGAGTGAGCTTGTCAGGCACACTGGACGTCATGCGGACAGTTCGGCGAGTGGGTTGAGAGGAATGAAGGAAGCATTCCTTACTCACTGAGGATCGCCGAATTGGGGCGACTGCATGGACGCCGTGCCTCGCTCAGAGACGAGGCAACGACCGCCGTCGCGGACGACGAGCTGGAGTCGGAGCTTGCACATGTGGCGCGGCTGTGTGTGCCCTCCACGAGCGCTGCGGCACGACTCCAGAACACGCGTCAAAGCGAGATGAGAGCCACATCTACCCCGCAACCAGAGATCAGGCCACGAGGACACGACAGCACCGCTCAAGAATACCCAAAGGTGGCCAAACAAGTGAGGGAGTGGAGCTTCCGCTTCGATGGCACCACGAAGCCTTTGGAGTTCTTGGAGCAGGTGGAGTGGTCGGCCGACACATATGGCCTGGATCTGGATATGATCCCGAGAGCGATGCCAGAGCTGCTGAAAGGCATGGCCTTGAAGTGGTACGTGGCCAACAATCGGCACTGGACGGCGTGGGCGACATTCGTGCGCAGCTTCCAGGAGTTTTTCCTGCCCAGAGGCTATCTGGAGAAGCTGGATGATGACGTCAAACGCCGGAGGCAGATGGTAGATGAGTGCTTCAAAGTCTACATGGTGGAGATGCAGACGCTCATGCGGCCTCTGCGCTATGGAGCAGACCGCGAGATGAAGCTCATCTACAACAACAGCCTGCCCGATCTGCGTGCCTACGCCCGGCCATATCAATTCCAGAGTCTGGTGGAATTGATGCACCTGGCGGACGAGTTCGAGGAGCTGGAGAGGGATCGCGAGAGGTTGCGACAACAGCCACGGACTGGCCGGTCACGACTGATGGCCATGGACGACGCTGGAGGCGATGTGGAGTATCGCCGCATGGAAGATGAGGCGAAACTTTCTCCTGCGCCGAGGAAAGGCGCAACCGGAACGAGGACACACATCCCGAATCCGTTCAAGGCGTGCCGAGTGTGTGGTCAGGAGGGGCACCGCGCGTTCACGTGTCGCAACAAGGCACTAGATTTCTGCTGGCAGTCGGGAAACGAGAAGCGACACCCGCCATCCAGGGGCGAGCGGGAGAAGCAGTCAGGAGCCCCCAGGCACTAGTGGGCCGTCTCCAGGATGAAGGCAGCCAGATGTCGGCGATCGTGGCCATTGGAGCCACTCATCAAAGAGCTACGATCGACACGGGAGCCACAAGCAGCTTTATCAGCGAAAAGCTTGCTGACGAGCTCAGAGGAGTGGGCGTGGTGCGTGCTACACGGCGGCGCATACGTTTAGCGGACGGCAGCTGCAGTCAGGTGGACTCGCAACTGGAGGCGACCATCAGCCTGGGGAATCAGCAGATACAGATTCCGTTGCTGATTCTGCCAGGAGTGATCGAAGATCTAGTGCTGGGCTGGGATTTCTTGGCCAGCATGGGCACCACACTGGAGTGCGGTGGCTTGACATTGAAGGTCGACCCAAGAACCTCACAGTCGAGCGGACAGCCGGAGGAGAAGCTATCCGTGGTTGTGGCCAGCGTGGAGGCGAACCCAGCGACGCCGATGGAGGCGAACATGGGGCAGCCAAAGCCCATGCACAGTGACCCAGAGGTGGATGCTTTCCTGAGGCATGAGCTGGAGAAGTTCCAGCATGTGAAGGGCACCACCAGGATCACGGAGCACCGGATCAGGATGCAGGATAACAGGCCCATAAAGCAGCGCTACTTCCCCAAAAATCCAAAAATGCAGGCGGAGATCAACCTGCAGGTGGATGAGCTGCTGGCCAAAGGCTGCATCGAGCCCTCGAAGAGCCCACATAGCGCGCCGATTGTCATGGTTCGTAAGAAGAATGGGAAGTGGCGGCTATGTGTGGATTTTCGGCAGCTAAACAGCAGATCCATCAAAGATGCATACCCTTTGCCGCGTGTGCATCACATTCTGGACCAGCTGCGAGAGGCGCGCTACATCAGCAGCCTGGATTTGAAGGATGGGTATTGGCAGATACCGATGGAGAAGGCCAGCAGACCACTGACAGCATTCACGGTGCCAGGAAAGGGGCTCTATCAGTGGAAGGTGATGCCGTTTGGACTCCATTCTGCACCGGCGACATTTCAGCGAGCATTGGACCAGGTGATCGGCCCAGAAATGATGCCCTATGCTTTTGCCTACCTGGACGACATCATCGTCATCGGCCGAACGCGACAGGAGCATATGGACAACCTACGAGAGGTGTTCCGGCGACTGCGGGCAGCCAACTTGAGAATCAACATCGACAAGTGCGATTTTTTCAAGAAAGAGCTGAAGTATCTGGGTCACAAAGTCACGGAGGATGGCATTTGTACAGACCCAGAGAAAGTGGCCGCTATCGCCGAGCTGAAGCCACCCACAAACGTAAAAGAGTTACGTCAATACGTGGGCGTGGCTTCATGGTACCGCCGCTTTGTGCCAGATTTTGCAGCCACAGTGCACCCGCTAAACGCACTACTCAAAAAGGGCACGAAGTGGGAGTGGACTGAGGAGCGGCAGAGAGCGTTCGAGACCGTGAAGGCTAAACTGACGGAGTCACCGGTGCTGGCATGCCCAGATTTCTCGAAGCCGTTTTGCTTGCAAACGGACGCAAGCAATTATGGGCTTGGGGCAATCCTGACGCAGACCTCGGAGGACGGAGAGCGCGTCATTTCGTATGCCAGTCGGACACTGAACAGTGCTGAGAAAAACTATTCAGCTACTGAAAAAGAGTGTCTGGCCATAATCTGGGGCATACGGAAGCTCAGGCCATACCTGGAAGGCTACAAATTTGTAGTGGTCACTGACCATATGGCGCTGAAGTGGCTCAATTCCATTGAGAGCCCAACAGGAAGGATTGCCAGATGGGCACTGGAGCTGCAGCAGTACGACTTCGAGATTCGCTACAGGAAGGGCAAACAGAACGTGGTAGCCGATGCGCTCTCACGCCAGCCTCTGGGAGAGGAGGCGTGCCGTCTGGTCAAGGGCAAGGAGATGCCAGCTGGGACAGGATGTCGCTGGCTCACCAAGCTTCGACAGGACATCAAGAAGGCGCCACATAAGTTTCCAGACTATATGGAAGAGTCTGGAAACTTATATCGACACATCCCGCACCAAGCCGGCCACGAGGATGTGGCTGCATGGAAGTTGTGCGTGCCGGCAGACCGGCGAAAACAAGTGCTGGAAGAGAACCACGACGAAGCCACCGCTGGTCACCTTGGGAGCCGGAAAACTATCGCTCGGGTGGCAGCGCGGTATTACTGGCCGGGTATGTATCGGGATGTAAGAAAATACGTACAGCGCTGTGAAGTGTGTCAGCGATATAAACCCAGTCAGCTGCAAGCTGCTGGACAAATGCTGACACAGGTGCCCGAGGAGCCATGGGCAACAGTTTGTGCAGATTTTGTTGGCCCACTGCCGAGATCAAAGCATGGTAACACTATGCTTTTGGTTTTCATAGACCGCTTCTCGAAATGGACGGAGATGGTGCCGCTGCGGAGTGCGAATAGCACAGCTCTCCAGAAGGCATTTCGAGAGCGGTTATTAGCGCGGTTTGGCACGCCGAAGGTGCTCATTACGGACAATGGCACCCAATTCACCAGTCGGGCGTTCAAGGCGTTTCTGGAGGAGCTTGGGGTGCGTCACCAGTTGACAGCGCCATACACGCCTCAAGAGAATCCCACTGAGAGGGCAAATAGAACTGTGAAGACGATGATTGCGCAGTTCGCTGGAGATGACCAGAGATGCTGTGACGACGCATTGCCGGAGTTGACATTGGCGGTCAACAGCAGCGTGTCAGCATCCACAGGGTATTCGGCCGCCTTCATCACACAAGGGCGAGAGCCAAGGCTGCCCAAATCACTATTCGACGCACAAACTATCGGCACAGGCCAGGAGGCACAGAGCCCAGTCGAGAGGGCCAACAAGATGCGGGAAGTGTTTGAAATCGTGCGTCGGAGCCTGGAGAGAGCTGGACAGGATCAGGCGCGACAATACAACCTACGGAGGCGGCAGTGGAAGCCAGCCGTAGGTGACAAGGTGTGGGCAAAGGAACGCCACTTGTCTAATGCCGCCGAGGGATTCGCAGCAAAACTGGCGCCACGCTATGGAGGACCATATATAGTGGCCAGTTTTGTGTCTCCAGTCATCTGCCGGATCAGGTCGGCGGCAGAAAAGCGGACCAGGACGGCACATGTGGCGGATCTCAAGCCGTGGAGAGGAGACACGGGTGAGCCATAAAGCTGTTTTGTTTTTTTTTTCTTTCCAAAAAAAAAAAAGGGAGTGAATACACAGCGAAGTGTATTGCTTCTTACAAAAAAAAAAAAAGAAGAAAAAATAAGACGACAAAATTTTGCTAAAAGTGCATAATTTCGGCTGCGAAATGCATCTGCGATGGGAAAACAACAGTTGCCACAGGGAAAATTACGGTATGTGGATGCACAACAACAATTTGTTTGAACTGCGCGCGCACGACAGCAAGCAGTGTACAGTACTGCAGCGAAAAACCTAGCTGTCGGTGCATGCGCAATGCACAATGCATAGATACAACAACAAGCAGTGCATTCACGCAGGCCCACGTACGGTACATACGCAACAACAATGCGCGCAGCCGAGATTATGTATTATCATGTTTAATCGCACGAACGCGAAAGCGGAAAAACAACAACAAACCGCACGCATTCCAGGCAAGAGTTTCTGCACGCACACATACACGCATAGGCGAGGGCAAAGGCCTCCGTCGGCTGCTTAGCGTTCGCTAACGCACGAAGATGCTGGGTGTGCGGTATATGCAGACAACAACAAAACACACCGCGATATGCAAAACAGACAACAACAATACATACAGCGACATACAAAACAGCCAACAACAAAACATGCGGCACCATATAATAGATACATAAAACAGCCAACAACAAATATCACTGAGGAGCGGACATTAGAGTGTTCGGCCACCGAAGGGCTGTGGGTGCTGTGAGAGTAGGGAAAACGGTATCAGGGCGATACCGCAGCCTGGAATTCAGCCATAAGGTAGAGCAGGCTAGAGTGGGCCGATTGGAGGACCCGTTATGCTGCCGTCCACGCAGCGGCGACCCGGCAGCATAAGGGTATAAAATGGGCAGGCGAGCTTTGGCTCGGCCTATTTTAGTAAAAGTGATAATGGAAAGCGAACGCACCGCCACCAACGTCGATCTGGGCATCGGTCGGGTACACCCTGCCGATCCTCGGTTGCTGGCCAGCGACTACGCTGGAGCGGCACGAGGAGCAAGCAGGGCGGACACACCGGTGTCCAGACCACGAGCGCGCAGGAATAAAACACGGCTGCCGCCGGTGAGACTGCCGTTTCACCCATACCGGCAGCCAAAGAGACGACTACGACGCCATCGGCCGTACTTGGAGTTGGAGCCGTCCGCCAGCGAGGTGGAGAGCGTGGCCACGGATGATTCGTGGTCGCCAGAGAGCTGGACCAGCGACGAAAAGGACCGCAACGGCTTGTGGTCGCCCGGTAGCTGGACCAGCAACCAAGAGGACAGGGTATGGTCGCCGGTGAGCTCGCCCAGTGGCGCAGCGTGGGAGAAGCTGCAGGAGGAGGAGCGGTGGGACGAGTCGCTGGTCAGCGACTACGTCCGCAACGGCCGATACTCGCCGTTGCGACCGCTGTGGCACCCACCGCGCCCGCCTACACCTCACCGAGCGACGCGGACCAGCGAAGAGGAAGATGACGAGGTCATCACTGTAGTCGACAGCGACGAGGACGAGGTGGACGAGCGGAACGAGACCATCGTAATTTCCGACTCAGAGGATGAAGAAACGCCAGAGCCTCCGCGGGTAAGTGCCAGCTACGCTGGAAAGGTGGTGGGGGGTCGCTTGGAGCACCGCGCCGAGGTTGTCATAACTTGGAGCGAACCCCTCACCACGAAGCCCGCGGGGTTTAATCTGGAGGAAATTTCGCCTCCCGAGACGCCACCACCGACGACGTCGAAACAGGTGAATATATCTAAAAGTTCAAGATGTATATTACAATCAGAAAAAAAAATATATATATATATAAAATACAACACATATTTACGAAAACTTTTGATTGAGGTTGGCTCACCATTGATGCCTGCCACGCGACTGTCCCTCCGGTTGCCCGTGCTGAGACGTAGACGCGTTTTGCTGGCCGAATCCTCGCGCACTGGCCAGCGACTCCGCTGGAGCTGTGCGCGAATGAGGAGTGTGCCACAAAATGCCAGTCGGCGTCAAAGTTCGGCGCCGGTGACAGTTGCGAACGACATCGATGTGGCCAACTCTCAAACAAACGACCCAAGAATTTGTCTGCAGTGCCGCAGTGGAGTTCCAGCCGCAAAAGGAGGTCAGCGACGAGCCTTCGCCAGCAACAGAGAGGTCGACGAGGGATATGGTGAGGCAGGTGGCCGCCGCACGAGTGCCAAAGCCACCGGAGACGGCAGAACCAACAGGTGAGTTGTGCAGGAGCGTCCGGCGTGGGCGGAGGCAGCGGCGGCCCATATTGCACACGGGCATGCAGTCGGAGATGTGACTGTTTGCTGTGAGAGTGTGACTACAGACGCCTGCCACGCGAATGGCTCCACCGGCCATGGATCGCCAGGTGTCGGTAAAGCTTGGCAACCGAATCCTCGCGCACTGGCCAGCGACTCCGCTGGAGCTGTGCGCGAAAGAGGAGTGGCCAACAAGCGCACCGACACCAAAGATCTGACCCCGGTGTCCATTTGCGAACGACGTCTGTGGCCCGATCTCATAGCAGCAGTGCGTGTATCGACTGCGATGCCCCACCGGAGCATCCCCAAGGGCCCAAGAAGCAACAGTGATCAGCAGAGAGACGTCTCCAGCGGCGAGGGACAACATGCGCCAAATGGGCGAAATGGCCATTGCCGCGCACACGTGCACCAATGCCACCGGGGGGCTGCAATACCGACAGGCGAGTCTTGCAGCAGCGCCCGGCGTGGGCATTGGCAGCGACAGGCCATCAGGTCAAGGGGCATAGAAAAAAGATGCCCAACCTGAAAAACAATATTTTTATTAAAGTTTTATCGAGACTTATAAAAATATTTGCCCCATTCACTTACCGGCAGAGTGCAGCATTGCCAGCGGTAAGGGAAAAATACAGCTGTTAACATTAACAGAATGTTAACAGCAGCGACCGACGCAAAACGGAGCAGCGCAGCGGAGGCGGGCGCCAAATTCAAACACGATGGTCTCGTGTTTTCCCGAAGGAAGAGGGGAGTGTGAGGAGCAATATAGGTATGCACGTATTGATGTATATAAACGCATGTATTGCTGTGCGTTTATATGCATATACGTGCATATACATGTTGCTCCACACAGCGACGCGAATATTGTAGGAGCGACCCTCGCACTGGAAAGGGGGTCAAAGTCCGGCTAGAGACGGTCTCTGTCGCTCCTACATATTCAGCAATGGGTTCGCGTCGCACGCACGACGATCATCGGCGACCGCTAGCCGAAGTGCCGTTCGGGCCGAGTGATAGTAGTGGACACTTTCACTCGTAGGGCGCCAACGGTACTTCGGCCAATGGGAGGCTGCCACGTGATTTGGCGGGAAAGTGGCGTCACCCAGATCACGCCACTTTACCGTTTCAGGGTCAATAACGGCAGAAAAGTCCGGCTCCAGAGCCGAACAGGCCCCGTTACCATACGAAGCAGGGCCTGTGGCTGGGGTATAAAAGGCCACCAGCGGCTCCATACAGGAAGTCAAAAATCATAGAAGTCGAAAAAGAAGTCGAAGCACGATACGAGAGTGTGTTGCTGTCGAAAGCTACAAAAGTGAAAGTGTCGAAATTAAGTCAACGCGAGTGGCAAACAGGACTCCCAGGACATCGTGGAACAGCAAGGACATCGTGGGAACAACAAGGACATCCAGTGGGAATCCTTGCAGATCATCAGCGGCGCCGATCAGGACATCGGTGCATATCAGCAACGTAAGCGAGGCCTGCACACCTGGGTGAGTTCGCGTAGCCGTGCGTAAGAGAAGTGCTTGTGAGTGAACGAAGCTAGTGTTGTGCTGTGAGTGAGCGAGATTGTAGGAGGGATCTGCATAGCTGTGCGAACCGCCAGAGTTTACAGATCTGAATCCTGGCGTTTTCTCAAATCCTTGCAGACAACTAGCGTGTTTAGCACAACACTCTCCCAGCCGGAGTGCGTTGAACAAGCGCTCAGTAGGTGTGCGCCGCTAAGCAAACCAGCGAGCCAGCATACATTTGCATAAGTGACGTGTACATTTCATATTTATTTAAGAAAATATACCATTACGCTACAAAACCTAAATCACAAAGACTAATTAATTATCGCAGGGGCTTCAACAAATAAATTTGTTGGCAACGAATCCACAGTCAGCTGAAACTAGCCCAGCTTAGACTCGGGATAAACCGAAGGTTCGTTACAATAGACACCCATAGGCGCGCACGCATGGGCTGCAGTGTGGGCTTACTATGGGAACTTAATTGTTTAATAACTTTTTTTCTGGACGTACGTTCTCCATGAAACTTTCAGATTGTGGTTTTATCATTACTATGCGTATAATTGCCAAAGCTCAAGTCTCTAGTATTTGAAATACGCGTTTTACAAACTTATGGGTGAGGGGGTGGATATAAGGGTGGGGGGTGAAACTGAACAAAAATCGAAATTCTATAACGTACATCAATCTACGTACGTACGTACATCAATCTACATTTTAAAAAATAACGGGATGAGTTATCGATTTTTAGTGATAAACTCGATATCCGCGTGCTATTTACGAGCATTTTAAAAAAAAGTTGAAGTCTCTAGCTTCTATATCTTCTGAAATCGACGCGTTCAAACATACGGACAGGCGGACGGACGGACAGACGGACAGACAGACGGACAGGATCAAGAATATATATACTTTATGGGGTCTGCCACGCCTCCTTCTGCCTGTTACATACATTTCAACAAAAACATTATACCCTGATTTCCCATTTTCAATGGGTTCAGGGTATAAAAAGAAAATAAAAGAAGAAAAATAACAACAAATTAATAATTATGATCAAATTACAATACATATGAATAAATAAAAAATATAAAGTACAGCAAATCAAAAGAGAAAAAAAAAGAAAAAAACAAGTAAGAAAGCTCTAGTCGAGACTGCTCGACTACGAGATACCCTGAACCCTCCGAGCAACAGCCATTTCAATCATTTTTAGTGTCTTTCAGCTTATACAAGCACACACACACACGCAAACACATACATAGACACCCATAGGCACGCACGCATTAACAGGCATGGGCTGCAGTGTGGGCTTACTATGGGAATTAAATTGTTCAATAACTTTTTTTTGTGGACGTACGTTCTTCATGAAACTTTCAGAATGTGGTTTTATCATTACTATGCGTATATTTGCCAAAGCTCAAGTCTCTAGTATTTGAAATACGCCTTTTACAGAGATGATGGTAAGGGGGTGGATATAGGGAAGGGGGGTGAATTATAACAAAAATCGAAATTCTATCACGTGTAGTCGAGTCTACATTTAAAATTTGGAGACTTTACCTCTAAAGGTGTAGGAGATATAATTTTATAACTGGTTTTCGTTAAGGTTTTTTATCGATAAAAAATAACGGGATGAGTATGACTATATACGAGCATTTTAAAATAAAGTTGAAGTCTCTAGCGTCTATATCTTCTGAAATCGACGCGTTCAAACATACGGACAGACGGACAGACAGACGGACAGGGCTAAATCGACTCAGTTCGTCGCCCTGATCAAGAATATATATACTTTATGGGGTCTGCCACGCTTCCTTCTGCCTGTTACATACATTTCAACAAAAGCATTATACCCTGATTTCCCATTTTCAATGGGTTCAGGGTATAAAAAAAAACCGCTCTAGTCGAGACTGCTCGACTAGGAGATACCCTGAACCCTCCGTGCTGATGTTCCAATCATTCTGCACACATACATACACATGCATCCACCCCCACGCATAGGCCCGCGCTCTGCTAACTGCGCAGTAAGCAGCGACTGCGCTTGGGCTGCGCTGCAGTGTGGGCAATATTATGAGAATTTATTTGTTGAATAATTTCATTTGTAGACGTACAATCTTAATGAAACTTTCAGAACGTAATCATTATGTGTAAATGTGTGTACATTCCAAAGCACAAGTCTCTAGTACTTGATATACGTTTTTTACAAATTTTGGGCGAAGGGGGCGTGGTATCCAAAATCTGTAAATTACAAAATGTGTGTGCCCATCAAATGTATATACACAGTAAATCTGAAGTCTCTAGGTCAAATAGTGTTCAAATAAGGCTGAAAAAACAATATCAATTTATCGATTATCCTCGATAAAATAGATATCGAATGAGTTATCGAAAAAATATGATAAACTCGTACTGCGTATGGTATACACGAGTATGCATACAAAATTTCAGCTCTCTAGCTCCTTTAACTTCTGAGATCGACGCACTCATACGGACGGACGGACAGACGGACAGACGGACAGGGCTATATCGACTCAGCTCATCGTCCTGATCAAGAATATATATACTTTATGGGGTCTGCGATGATTCCTTCTGCCTGTTACATACTTTTCACAAAACCATTATACCCTGATTTCCCATTTTCAATGGGTTCAGGGTATAATAATTTTCTTACCATTTTTAATAAAACCTATATATGAATACAAAAATTTAAATAAATAACAAGTAAGAAAACTCTAGTCGAGAGTGCTCGACTACGAGATCCCCTGAACGCTTCAAGCAACAGCCATTTCAATCATTTTTAGCGTCTCATTGCTTACACAAACACACACATACACACGCAAACACACATACATGACACCCATAGGCGCGCACGCCTGGGCTGCAGTGTGGGCTTACTATGGGAACTTAATTGTTTAATTACTTTTTTTCTGGACGTACGTTCTCCATGAAACTTTCAGATTGTGGTTTTATCATTACTATGCGTATAATTGCCAAAGCTCAAGTCTCTAGTAATTGAAATACGCCTTTTACAAACTTAATGGTGAGGGGGTGAAATTGAACAAAAATCGAAATTCTATAACGTACATATCAATCTACATTTAAAATTTGGATACTCTAGCTCTAAAGATGTAGGAGATATAATTTTATAACTGCATTTCGATAAGGTTTTTGATCGATAAAAAAATAACGGGATGAGTTATCGATTTTTAGTGATAAACTCGATATCCGCGTGCTATATACGAGCATTTTAAAAAAAAGTTGAAGTCTCTAGCTTCTATATCTTCTGAAATCGAAAGCCTGGGCTGCAGTGTGGGCTTACTATGGGAACTTAATTGTTTAATAACTTTTTTTCTGGACCTACGTTCTCCATGAAACTTGCAGATTGTGGTTTTATCATTACTAAGCGTATAATTGCCAAAGCTCAAGCCTCTAGTATTTGAAATACGCCTTTTACAAACTTATGGGTGAGGGGGTGGATATAAGGGTGGGGGATGAAATTCAACAAAAACCGAAATTCTATAACGTACATATCAATCTACATTTAAAATTTGGATACTCTAGCTCTAAAGATGTAGGAGATATAATTTTATAACTGCATTTCGATAAGGTTTTTGATCGATAAAAAAATAACGGGATGAGTTATCGATTTTTAGTGATAAACTCGATATCCGCGTGCTATATACGAGCATTTTAAAAAAAAGTTGAAGTCTCTAGCTTCTATATCTTCTGAAATCGACGCGTTCAAACATACGGACAGACGGACGGACGGACAGACGGACAGACGGACAGACAGACGGACAGGGCTAAATCGACTCAGTTCGTCGCCCTGATCAAGAATATATATACTTTATGGGGTCTGCCACGCCTCCTTCTGCCTGTTACATACATTTCAACAAAAACATTATACCCTGATTTCCCATTTTCAATGGGTTCAGGGTATAAAAAGAAAAAAATGAATCACACAGTTAATACCCTTTAACGAAAACTTAACGAGAAAGAAGGAAAAAGGTATAAATATGTTTAAATAAATAAAAATTCAATAATTAGATAGCTAACAAAAATAAAACAAAACAAGTAAGAAAACTCTAGTCGAGAGTGCTCGACTACGAGATCCCCTGAACCCTTCAAGCAACAGCCATTTCTATCATTTTTAGCGTCTCTCTGCTTACACAAACACCCATAGGCGCGCACGCATGGGCTGCAGTGTGGGCTTACTATGGGAACTTAATTGTTTAATAACTTTTTTTCTGGACGTACGTTCTCCATGAAACTTTCAGATTGTGGTTTTATCATTACTATGCGTATAATTGCTAAAGCTCAAGTCTCTAGTATTTGAAATACGCCTTTTACAAACTTATGGGTGAGGGGGTGGATATAAGGGTGGGGGGTGAAATTGAACAAAAATCGAAATTCTATAACGTACATATCAATCTACATTTAAAATTTGGATACTCTAGCTCTTAAGATGTAGGAGATATAATTTTATAACTGCATTTCGATAAGGTTTTTGATCGATAAAAAAATAACGGGATGAGTATGACTATATACGAGCATTTTAAAAAAAAGCTGAAGTCTCTAGCGTCTATATCTTCTGAAATCGACGCGTTCAAACATACGGACAGACAAACGGACAGGGATAAATCGACTCAGTTCGTCGCCCTGATCAAGAATATATATACTTTATGGGGCCTGCCACGCCGTCTTCTGCCTGTTACATACATTTCAACAAAAACATTATACCCTGATTTCCCATTTTCAATGGGTTCAGGGTATAAAAAACTGTGTAAAATTATGCATATATACGATATATGCAAATCTGAAAACGTAGAAAAACAAATAAGAAAACTCTAGTCGAGAGTGCTCGACTACGAGATCCCCTGAACCCTTCAAGCAACACCCATTTCTATCATTTTTAGCGTCTCTCTGCTTACACAAACACACACATACACACGCAAACACACATACATAGACACCCATAGGCGCGCACGCCTGGGCTGCAGTGTGGGCTTACTATGGGAACTTAATTGTTTAATAACTTTTTTTCTGGACCTACGTTCTCCATGAAACTTTCAGATTGTGGTTTTATCATTACTAAGCGTATAATTGCCAAAGCTCAAGTCTCTAGTATTTGAAATACGCCTTTTACAAACTTATGGGTGAGGGGGTGGATATAAGGGTGGGGGATGAAATTCAACAAAAACCGAAATTCTATAACGTACATATCAATCTACATTTAAAATTTGGATACTCTAGCTCTAAAGATGTAGGAGATATAATTTTATAACTGCATTTCGATAAGGTTTTTGATCGATAAAAAAATAACGGGATGAGTTATCGATTTTTAGTGATAAACTCGATATCCGCGTGCTATATACGAGCATTTTAAAAAAAGTTGAAGTCTCTAGCTTCTATATCTTCTGAAATCGACGCGTTCAAACATACGGACAGACGGACGGACGGACAGACGGACAGACGGACAGACAGACGGACAGGGCTAAATCGACTCAGTTCGTCGCCCTGATCAAGAATATATATACTTTATGGGGTCTGCCACGCCTCCTTCTGCCTGTTACATACATTTCAACAAAAACATTATACCCTGATTTCCCATTTTCAATGGGTTCAGGGTATAAAAAAGAAAAAAATGAATCACACAGTTAATACCCTTTAACGAAAACTTAACGAGAAAGAAGGAAAAAGGTATAAATATGTTTAAATAAATAAAAATTCAATAATTAGATAGCTAACAAAAATAAAACAAAACAAGTAAGAAAACTCTAGTCGAGAGTGCTCGACTACGAGATCCCCTAAACCCTTCAAGCAACAGCCATTTCTATCATTTTTAGCGTCTCTCTGCTTACACAAACACCCATAGGCGCGCACGCATGGGCTGCAGTGTGGGCTTACTATGGGAACTGAATTGTTTAATAACTTTTTTTCTGGACGTACGTTCTCCATGAAACTTTCAGATTGTGGTTTTATCATTACTATGCGTATAATTGCTAAAGCTCAAGTCTCTAGTATTTGAAATACGCCTTTTACAAACTTATGGGTGAGGGGGTGGATATAAGGGTGGGGGGTGAAATTGAACAAAAATCGAAATTCTATAACGTACATATCAATCTACATTTAAAATTTGGATACTCTAGCTCTTAAGATGTAGGAGATATAATTTTATAACTGCATTTCGATAAGGTTTTTGATCGATAAAAAAATAACGGGATGAGTTATCGATTTTTAGTGATAAACTCGATATCCGCGTGCTATATACGAGCATTTTAAAAAAAAGTTGAAGTCTCTAGCGTCTATATCTTCTGAAATCGACGCGTTCAAACATACGGACAGACAAACGGACAGGGATAAATCGACTCAGTTCGTCGCCCTGATCAAGAATATATATACTTTATGGGGCCTGCCACGCCGTCTTCTGCCTGTTACATACATTTCAACAAAAACATTATACCCTGATTTCCCATTTTCAATGGGTTCAGGGTATAAAAAACTGTGTAAAATTATGCATATATACGATATATGCAAATCTGAAAACGTAGAAAAACAAATAAGAAAACTCTAGTCGAGAGTGCTCGACTACGAGATCCCCTGAACCCTTCAAGCAACACCCATTTCTATCATTTTTAGCGTCTCTCTGCTTACACAAACACACACATACACACGCAAACACACATACATAGACACCCATAGGCGCGCACGCCTGGGCTGCAGTGTGGGCTTACTATGGGAACTTAATTGTTTAATAACTTTTTTTTTCTGGACCTACGTTCTCCATGAAACTTTCAGATTGTGGTTTTATCATTACTAAGCGTATAATTGCCAAAGCTCAAGTCTCTAGTATTTGAAATACGCCTTTTACAAACTTATGGGTGAGGGGGTGGATATAAGGGTGGGGGATGAAATTCAACAAAAACCGAAATTCTATAACGTACATATCAATCTACATTTAAAATTTGGATACTCTAGCTCTAAAGATGTAGGAGATATAATTTTATAACTGCATTTCGATAAGGTTTTTGATCGATAAAAAAATAACGGGATGAGTTATCGATTTTTAGTGATAAACTCGATATCCGCGTGCTATATACGAGCATTTTAAAAAAAAGTTGAAGTCTCTAGCTTCTATATCTTCTGAAATCGACGCGTTCAAACATACGGACAGACGGACGGACGGACAGACGGACAGACGGACAGACAGACGGACAGGGCTAAATCGACTCAGTTCGTCGCCCTGATCAAGAATATATATACTTTATGGGGTCTGCCACGCCTCCTTCTGCCTGTTACATACATTTCAACAAAAACATTATACCCTGATTTCCCATTTTCAATGGGTTCAGGGTATAAAAAAGAAAAAAATGAATCACACAGTTAATACCCTTTAACGAAAACTTAACGAGAAAGAAGGAAAAAGGTATAAATATGTTTAAATAAATAAAAATTCAATAATTAGATAGCTAACAAAAATAAAACAAAACAAGTAAGAAAACTCTAGTCGAGAGTGCTCGACTACGAGATCCCCTGAACCCTTCAAGCAACAGCCATTTCTATCATTTTTAGCGTCTCTCTGCTTACACAAACACACACATACACACGCAAACACACATACATAGACACCCATAGGCGCGCACGCATGGGCTGCAGTGTGGGCTTACTATGGGAACTTACTTGTTTAATAACTTTTTTTCTGGACGTACGTTCTCCATGAAACTTTCAGATTGTGGTTTTATCATTACTATGCGTATAATTGGCAAAGCTCAAGTCTCTAGTATTTGAAATACGCCTTTTACAAACTTATGGGTGAGGGGGCGGATATAAGGGTGGGGGGTGAAATTGAACAAAAATCGAAACTCTATAACGTTCATATCAATCTACATTTAAAATTTGGATACTCTAGCTCTAAAGATGTAGGAGATATAATTGTATAACTGCATTTCGATAAGGTTTTTGATCGATAAAAAAAAACCGGGATGAGTTATCGACTTTTAGTGATAAACTCGATATCCGCGTGCTATATACGAGCATTTTAAAAAAAGTTGAAGTCTCTAGCTTCTATATCTTCTGAAATCGACGCGTTCAAACATACGGACAGACGGACAGACGGACGGACGGACAGACGGACAGACGGACAGACAGACGGACAGGGCTAAATCGACTCAGTTCGTCGCCCTGATGAAGAATATATATACTTTATGGGGTCTGCCACGCCTCCTTCTGCCTGTTACATACATTTCAACAAAAACATTATAGCCTGATATCCCATTTTCAATGGGTTCAGGGTATAAAAAAAAAACAATGAATAAAACTTTTGTTTCTTTCTTTTACTTTGCTGTTATCCATTATATTGTTTTTATGTGAATCTATGTGTCTTTATATATATGCAGCAAATATAAACATAACAAGTAAGAAAACTCTAGTCGAGAGTGCTCAACTACGAGATCCCCTGAACCCTTCAAGCAACAGCCATTTCAATCATTTTTAGCGTCTCTCTGCTTACACAAACACACACATACACACGCAAACACACATACATAGACACCCATAGGCGCGCACGCATGGGCTGCAGTGTGGGCTTACTATGGGAACTTAATTGTTTAATAACTTTTTTTCTGGACGTACGTTCTCCATGAAACTTTCAGATTGTGGTTTTATCATTACTAAGCGTATAATTGCCAAAGCTCAAGCCTCTAGTATTTGAAATACGCCTTTTACAAACTTATGGGTGAGGGGGTGGATATAAGGGTGGGGGGTGAAATTGAACAAAAATCGAAATTCTATAACGCACATATCAATCTACATTTAAAATTTGGATACTCTAGCTCTAAAGATGTAGGAGATATAATTTTATAACTGCATTTCGATAAGGTTTTTGATCGATAAAAAAATAACGGGATGAGTTATCGATTTTTAGTGATAAACTCGATATCCGCGTGCTATATACGAGCATTTTAAATAAAGTTGAAGTCTCTAGCTTCTATATCTTCTGAAATCGACGCGTTCAAACATACGGACAGACGGACAGACGGACGGACGGACAGACGGACAGGGCTAAATCGACTCAATTCGTCGCCCTGTTCAAGAATATATATACTTTATGGGGTCTGCCACGCCTCCTTCTGCCTGTTACATACATTTCAACAAAAACATTATACCCTGATTTCCCATTTTCAATGGGTTCAGGGTATAAAAATATAAAGAAGAAATCAAAACAAATAAAATACACTGAGAAAAAAAAAAAGATGATGAATAAAATTTAAATTAAATAGATAGATAGATACATGTTTGTAGTGATTAAGTAATCAAACTGAATTGAATTGTTGTTGCTATAGATTTTGATTTTGGTAGTTGTTAAGTTTATATTTTTGTAGTAGGTATATATTGAAGTCATTTGGTAGAAAGTAAGTTAGGCAGTAAGTAGAATAAGTATTAGTTTGTGTTGATATGGCAATTCTAATATTGCATTAGTGGCAACGCTATTGTTGGGCTCAGCAATCATCGCTTCATTATAATTAAGAGCGGCAGTTCATAGAATATGTTATCATTTAAGAGAATTTGTAACGGAGATCACGCTCTCCCTTTTGCGTTGTGTCTTTCACCCACGCACCGGCTCAGCTTAATCCGCCGGCTCGCGTACATTGTACTTAGTATGCAATTAAGTCGTGTTTAGAGCAGATGCAGTTTTAGATTGACTATTACAAACATAGTAGCGGACAGCACGACAGCCTAATCGCTTGCTCGCGTCTATCACATAAACTCTGTAAACTCTAATAATCGCTAATAAACTAATCATTAAGTAAATTCAATCGTTTAATAATTTAAAGCTATTCGAAAAATCTCGATAGCTCAACATTTGGTGACCCCGACGTGATTTTTTCTCTTTTCGTTTCTTTCTACATATTTACATATATATATTGACAGCATCACATACATACATACACCCGTGAACATAAGCAGTGTATATAGCGATTAGTTGAGTGCCGTTACTTTGCCAATTCCGCAGGCACTTTTTCGTTCGGTCTGCAATACACTGGCGCCCGTAAAAGTAGTACACATGTGAAAACTTCTGCAAATGACAATCTAATAAAGAATCAGCTAATTTCTCAACTATTTCGATGGTTAGTGACTGCGTGTTCTATAGCTTCAATCTATAAGTGACTAAGTTTGCATAAGCACAGTGTAATTACATGCTTGCCGTTATTCTTCGTTGGCATTGCACTCTTTCGCCACGGCTGCGATACGAGCGCGTCCATAATAATCGTACCGGTGTGCAACAATTCATACGCGTCTATTATTTGAATACCATTTTGCCAGTTTATTAAAGTTGCAAGTACTCTGCTCGACAAATACGACTTATTCCAAGTTTGTGTCTGCGCTATAGCATATATACATTTACTTTACTCTTGCAATCACGCTCGCACCAACGACTTTGAACTCTATTCGTGTTACTCTTGCTGTACTCGTCATGGCGAATTTAGATGCTAGTGCAGTTGCTCCCGAAGATCGCGTGCGGTTTTATAAGCTCAAGGTACAGTCGGTGTTTGAACGCGTAAAAAAGCTACAACCCAAGGTCGATTCAGATGCTCTTGCCGATCACAGTGACAGCGTTCTAAATGTTCTACTGGAGCATATCGACAAGCTAAGCCACTCCTTTAGCAAAGTCCATGAAAGTCTAGAGGAGCTCGACTTTACTGAGATGTCCAGCAATTTGCGCACTGACTTTGATGATTTAATAATGGTCATGCAGTCAACAATAATGTCCGAAGTGCAAAGTCGTACTGCTCACCACGTTTAGTCGTCCAATTGACCCTCCTCTCGCATCCGCTTCCAGATTGCAGCCTGCGCCTGTGTTGCTGCCATTAAAGCTACCTACGTTCAGCGGTGGATATGCTAATTGGGCTGACTTCTACTCAATGTTTTCTACAATCATTGAAAGTCGGCCAGAAATCAGCAATATGGAAAGACTTTAGCACCTCCGGTCCTGCCTCGATGGCGCAGCGTTGGATACGGTATGATAATTATATGATAATTATACAATTGCCATAAATTTATTAAAGCAGAGATATGATAATCGACGTTTAATCTTCCAGGCCCACATCGTAAGGATCTTAGGTCTCAAAAGAGTAGAAAATGGATCCATAATCAAGCTGCGTGAGCTATCTGACAGCTTCAATGTCCATATGCGTGCGCTCAGTAGTCTGGGTACAACAGAGCAGATAGCCAGTGCCATGATTGCTCAGATACTGCTACAGAAGCTTGATGAGGCCTCACAAGCTAAATGGGAAGAGAAATTGGACAACTCAGAGATGGCTCTTCAGATACCCAGATATGAAGAAGTCTCCTCATTTCTTGAGCTTCGTTGCCGTACTTTGGAATCGATGAAATTTGCTCTTACAAACTATTCGTCAAGTAAGCCGATGAATTCTTGCAGTAAGGTTGCTACCAATAGATCAGCATTTCTCGTAACCGGCCACAGTACGCACAGTTGCAATTTTTGTAATGATCTTGAGCACACAATCTACAAATGCCCAAGATTCGCAAACTTGTCTCCTAGTGCATCACAGGCAGCAATTCCGCCCCATCAACAATCTTCAACATCAAGAGTACAGACCATCCCTCAGCCCTCAGCACCAGCCACTACTCTCTTATCCAAGGATCTGCACAGCGATGTGCTCCTGGCTACCGCAGTGGTTCTGGCAAGGAATCGGTTTGACGAGCTTGTTCCTTGTCGTGCACTTTTAGATTCAGGCTCTCAACTACATCTCATTACAGCCAGATTTGCGAATCTCCTGCAACTTAAGAGAACAAAATCGGTGGCATCTGTATGCGGCGTAGGCGACTCCAATGTTGCCATGGATGGTAGCAGCATTTGCCTCACTCTTCAAGCTGATGCATCTGAATATACAACTAGCATAACGGCTATGGTAGCTGCAAATATAACTGGCAGGCAGCCCAGTTCTAATGTGAATACGAGCAATTGGAGCATACCGCACAATATAGTGCTGGCAGATCCAGCTTTCCATAGGCCGCAACGAGTAGATCTGCTTATCGGAGCTAGCCTGTTTTATGATTTGCTCTGTGTGGGACAAATCAAGTTGATGCCTGGATTTCCATTGTTACAGAAGACTCGTCTTGGTTGGGTTGTATCAGGTGGAGAGGTTCGCAACCACAACGCCGTGCTAATAGCTTCAAAGGCGCCTTCGGATCCGATTACAGACTCCTGTGCTGATATCAAGTTGGACAGTCTCATTGGAAATAAATAAGGCTAACTATAGCGTCGCTCTGGATATTCTTCAACGTCGATTTGATAATAAACGTTTTATTTTACAGGCACACATCAGAGCGATATTTGGGCTTGAGAAGGCAGATTCATCTGTGGGCAGACTGAGGCAATTGGCAGATAAGGTTACCTCTCACATTCGTGCTATGGATTCTCTTGCATCGAGGGAAGAAGCCGCTGATTGTATCATCGTGCAGACAGTGTTGCAGAAATTGGACAAATGCACTCAGGCCAAATGGGAGGAACAATCATCAGCAAATGAATTACCATCATGGGCCAAGTTGTCAACGTTCTTGCAAGAGCGGTGTCGAATGCTTGAAAATGTGGATCAAGTTTTGCAGGATGGTCAGGTTGGCAAGTCAGGGAAGATCTTGAGTACACATTTAAGGAAATCATTTGTTGCTTCCAAAACTCCAAGTCGTTGTGTCTTTTGTGAAGACACGAGCCACATGATATTTCAATGTAAGCGTTTTGAGCAATTGCCACCCATTGCACGACATAAGGAGGCCAAGAGACTCGCTCTGTGCCTAAATTGCCTAAGAAAGGGGCATCAGCTGAAAGATTGCAAATCTAGTACCTGCCGCACTTGTCAATCGAAGCACCACACCTTATTGCATTACAATCAATCTTCACTAGATACATCCAACACTGTCCAACAAACAAATGCAATACATTCCTCTGCTATGATTGCAATGTCACCTTCTTTACCTCAAGCTCATCTGTCGCCTCACTCGTCTGATGTTGTGCTTCTAGCCACTGCTATAATCCTTTTTAAGAGCCGAGCGGGAACATTCGTTCCGTGTCGTGTACTCTTAGACTCAGGATCTCAACTTCACTTTGTTACCACGCAATTCGCTAATCAGCTTCAGCTTCGAAAAAGAAAGTCGCTTACTGCAGTTTCTGGCATTGGAGATGCTAGCTTCTCAACTGAAGGATACTCAGTCGATCTCGTTCTGAAATCGCGGATTTCAGAGTACTCAACTACCATCAGCGCAATCATCGCCAAGACGATTACTGATAATCAGCCTGGAATTTCAATGTCTACTAATAGTTGGAACATACCCTCAAAATTAAAGTTAGCTGATCCCTTATTTTATAAGTCACAGCGGATTGATCTTCTCATCGGAGCTGGTCTTTTCTTTGAGCTGTTGTGTATTGGGCAAATTATGTTGGCACCTGGGTTGCCAGTCTTGCAGAAAACTCAACTCGGTTGGATCATATCAGGTGGCGGGCAATCGGCCCCCAAACTCTCGTCGTTCATCGCAACTCAAAGACTTTCGGATGATACCAAACATAGCGCTCGGCTCGATAATTTGGTTCGTCAATTTTGGGAAGTGGAGCACGTTTTCGAGCCTATCGCCAAGGTAACAACAGAGGAGCTCCATTGTCAGCAGCATTTTATCGCAACTCATCGACGATTGTCTTCAGGGGAATACTTAGTCTGCTTGCCAAAAAAGCATGGCTTTGAATTTTTGGGCGACTCTTATATGCAGGCCAAGCGTCGGCTCTTAAATTTGGAGCGTAAGTTTGCTAGAAATCATGCTATGAAGGAAAAATATTCGGCATTTATGAAGGAATATATTGATCTCAACCATATGTCACCGGTGCCCAGCGCAGAGATTTCTAAATGCAAATACTTCTTGCCTCATCATTGTGTATACAAAGAAGAAAGTTCGACAACAAAGCTGAGAGTCGATATTAGTAAAATGTATAGGTGTGTGAAGGTTTCAGAGCCTGATTCAATGCTTCAATGTATCTTATGGCGAAACTCATCAGACGACGACATTCTAGTCTTCAAATTGAATACCGTCACTTATGGGACCAAGCCCGCTTCTTTTTTGGTTTGGGAGAATAGAGGGGGAAGGAGAAAATGTTTTGGGGGGTTTTTGGTGGGGGGGGGTGGGGGGAGGAAAAAATGGGGGGAGAAGATTGGGGGGGAGGGGGGGGGGGGGGGTGGCCTCGAAAAGATAGCTTCGTATTCACTTTCGAGCCCAAAATTAGTGTTGGAAAACACACAAAACGTTCAGTTCTGTCAACCATTGCGCGATGCTACGATCGGACCAACATTAACTAGGGCAAAAATCATCTTGCAACGCATGTGGAGAGACAAGCTACAATGGGATGAGAGTCTACCACAATCATTGGAAACGATTTGGAGAGAATTTTGTAAGGACTTTCATCAAGTGAGCAATGCAACATTTCCTCGTTATGTACTCCAACTTAAAGCAAGAGTTGAATTACATGCCTTCTGCGATGTTAGCCTTCAGGCCTATGGCTCCTGTGTTTATGTTCGGTCATCGAAGAATAATGCTGTTAAAGTGCAGCTACTCTGTTCTAAGGCTAGAGTCGCCCCACTAAAGACCCTCACTGTGCCTAAGCTTGAGTTATGCGCTGCATTTCTGCTTGCGAACTTGATAAGCGAGATAGAGAAACTGAACTTGTTCGAATGTGAGATGCATTGCTGGTCAGATTCAGCGGTGGTCTTGTCTTGGCTAAAGGAAGAGCCTTCCAAATTCAATGTCTTTGTTGCTAACAAGATTTGTGCCATACAGCAGCTCAAAATCGGCATGGAGTGGCATTATGTGCCAACTGAGATGAATCCTGCAGATATGTTATCTAAAGGAACAGCACCAGTAGAGCTCTTGCACTCGAAACTATGGATGCATGGACCTTCTTTTTTGCAAGAGGAAAAATGTTATTGGCCTAGGCACTGCTTATCTGAAGCATGCTTGCCTGAAATGCGTCAAAGAGTCTTGCTGTCAGCAGAGCATGTGGACATCTCTTTGTCATTCAAGTACATGAATTCTTTCGGAATAATGAAGCGAATCTTTGGTTATGTTCATAAATTCATCCGGAAAATAAAATCACCTGAGTTATCATCGGATGATCTGCGTCAAGGATCGTTCCTATTATGTCGTCTTGCTCAAAGAGCTCAGTTGCAACCGGAATACTCTGCCCTACACAATGGAAGGAATATACACTCGTCAAGCGCTATTCTTTCGCTATTTCCGTTTATGGATGATTTTGGTTTACTAAGAGTTGGTGGTCGTTTGGGGCATTCTACTCTCGGCTTCGATGCGCGTCACCCAATTATTTTACCCAAAAACCATCCCTTAACCTTCGCTATAATATCCCATTTTCATCAAATGCATCACCATGCAGGACCGCAGGCCTTGCTTGCAGCTATTCGACTGCAGTTTTGGCCCATAGGCGGCATGAAAACTGTTGCCCGAGCATTGCGAAAATGCATAATTTACTGCAGATCCCGGCCTCGCCTAGTTGAGCATATAATGGCAGACTTGCCTAAGGAGCGTGCACAGTGCTCACCGGCATTCACAATCACTGGAGTTGACTATTGTGGACCCTTTTATTACAAGCCCGATGGACGAAATAGAGCATCAGTAAATTGCTACATCTGCGTGTTCGTTTGTTTCACAACTAAGGCTGTATGGCTGGAGCTTGCAAAGGATCTATCGACATCTGCTTTTTTGGGCGCCCTCAAGCGTTTCGAAAGTACGCGCGGCATTCCAACATGCACGGAACGAGTTGGCGGATCTGAGGCGTTTATTTTTGAGCCAGGAACATTGTACTGAAGTTCACAACTACTGCATCAACAACAGCTTCGATTGGAAATTCATACCTCCTCGTTCGCCACATTTTGGCGGTCTTTGGGAGGCAGCAGTGAAGACAGCTAAAAGGCACTTATATCGGTCTATGGGATCGGCACTTCTTGGTTTCGACGAACTGCGCACATTGGTATGCCAAATTCAGGCTATAATCAATTCTCGTCCTCTTGTTCCAATTTCAGAAAGCCCTGATGATCTTGGAGTTCTCACTCCAGGACATTTCCTGATTGGTCGACCACTTATCGACTTCCACGAACCAGACCTATCTCGGATCGACTGCAATCGCCTTGATCGCTGGCAGCGTATGACGTACATACAGCAGTTGTTTTGGAAGCGATGGAGTGAGGAATACCTCACAATTCTGCAACAGCGTGGAAAATGGCGGACCCCACGGCCTTCTATCAAGGTCAACGATGTCGTCTGTGTGAAAAATGAGAACCTGCCACCTTTGAAGTGGCCATTAGCCCGGGTCGTTGAGATCATTGCTGGAGCCGATGGAGCCGTGAGAGTTGCTGTTCTGCGTACACCCACTGGAACTACACGTCGAGCCGTCAATAAGCTGTGCGTCCTTCCGGTTGATGATCCTGTTAAAAGTCATGGTATTTTAACGGTGGGGAGGATGTTCGGCGCAGCAGCTAATAATTGCTCTTAATAGTTAAATAAGCTTCTCTTAAGTTAATCTCTTGCCTTTGTCATTCTCATTCGCTGTTAGCGCACTCTTGCACATAACAGAGCATAACACACATACATATGTAAATCTCATCCGCTCTGTTAATTGTATACTCCTCTTTACATATATTCTTTTAAACTCTGTATAAAAACGGTCTTCATTCGCGCAACACATATATATTTTTGCCTCGAATCGAATTAACTCCGCCTAAACAGTGTCCACAGACTCGGCATTAAAGTAATAAATAATAAGTTAATTATATCGTTTTTATACCCTGAACCCATTGAAAATGGGAAATCAGGGTATAATGGTTTTGTTAAAAGTATGTAACAGGGAGAAGGAGGCGTGGCAGACCCCACAAAGTATATATATTCTTGATCAGGGCGACCAACTGAATCGATTTAGCCATGTCCGTCTGTCCGTCTGTCCGTCTGTCCGTCCGTCCGTCTGTCCGTCTGTCCGTCTGTCCGTATGTATGAACGCGTCGATTTCTGAAGATATAGAAGCTAGAGACTTCAACTTTTTTTTAAAATGCTCGTATATAGCACGCGGATATCGAGTTTATCACTAAAAATCGATAACTCATCCCTTTATTTTTTTATCGATCAAAAACCTTATCGAAAACCAGTTATAAAATTATATCTCCTACACCTTTAGAGCTAAAGTCTCCAAATTTTAAATGTAGACTCGACTGCACGTGATAGAATTTCGATTTTTGTTATAATTCACCCCCCACCCCTATATCCACCCCCTTACCCTCATCTCTGTAAAAGGCGTATTTCAAATACTAGAGACTTGAGCTTTGGCAAATATACGCATAGTAATGATAAAACCACATTCTGAAAGTTTCATGAAGAACGTACGTCCACAAAAAAAGTTATTGAACAATTAAGTTCCCATAGTAAGCCCACACTGCAGCCCATGCCTATGTGTGTCTATGTATGTGTGTTTGCGTGTGTATGTGTGTGTTTGTGTGAGCAGAGAGACGCTAAAAATTATTGAAATGGCTGTTGCTTGAAGGGTTCAGGGGATCTCGTAGTCGAGCAGTCTCGACTAGAGCTTTCTTACTTGTTTTTTTTTAATTTTCGTATTTTATACGCTAGTATATATATATATATATATATATATATATATATATATATATATATATATAAAAAAAAAATTTAAAAATTTGATCAAAATTAAACACTATATATATATATATATATATATATATATATATATATATATATATATATATATAGTGTTTAATTTTGATCAAATTTTTAAATTTTTTTTTTTTTTTTTTTGGTTACCAATAGGTTAAAACAATCAAACAACCAAAAATTTGGTTGGAATTTTTATGAAAAATGAAAGAAAAACATTGATTTTTAGATCTTATTTAGTCTATCTCTATGAACTTTCTGCGTTCTATTCTTACTATTTGTGTTTTTATACCCTGAACCCATTGAAAATGAGAAATCAGGTATAATGGTTTTGTTAAAAGTATGTAACAGGGAGAAGGAGGCGTGGCAGACCCCACAAAGTATATATATTCTTGATCAGGGCGACAAACTGAATCGATTTAGCCATGTCCGTCTGTCCGTCTGTCCGTCTGTCCGTCCGTCCGTCTGTCCGTCTGTCCGTCTGTCCGTATGTATGAAGGCTTCGATTTCTGAAGATATAGAAGCTAGAGACTTCAACTTTTTTAAAATGCTCGTATATAGCACGCGGATATCGAGTTTATCACTAAAAATCGATAACTTATCCCTTTATTTTTTTATCGATCAAAAACCTTATCGAAAACCAGTTATAAAATTATATCTCCTACACCTTTAGAGCTAAAGTCTCCAAATTTTAAATGTAGACTCGACTGCACGTGATAGAATTTCGATTTTTGTTATAATTCACCCCCCACCCCTATATCCACCCCCTTACCCTCATCTCTGTAAAAGGCGTATTTCAAATACTAGAGACTTGAGCTTTGGCAAATATACGCATAGTAATGATAAAACCACATTCTGAAAGTTTCATGAAGAACGTACGTCCACAAAAAAAGTTATTGAACAATTAAGTTCCCATAGTAAGCCCACACTGCAGCCCATGCCTGTTAATGCGTGCGTGCCTATGGGTGTCTATGTATATGTTTGCGTGTGTGTGTGTGTTTGTTTAAGCTGAAAGACACTAAAAATGATTGAAATGGCTGTTACTCGGAGGGTTCAGGGTATCTCGTAGTCGAGCAGTCTCGACTAGAGCTTTCTTACTTGTTTGGTTTTTATTTTGTGCCTTTGTAAATGATTGGAGCCAGAGTTGTCGAAAAAGCTCGGCAGCTTCAAACATTATTATTTATTTATTTATTTTTTTTTTTTAATTTCAATTTGAAATAAGCTCAACACAATGTACATAGGCGTAGATTGTACAAACATTAATATTTTGTATGTCTCAAGTAATGCATTACTTGGTCATCTATGTGCTCTATGTATTTATGTACTTCCCTAATTATCCACAAAATCCATAATCCAGCTTCCTTTAATTCCAGAGAGTGTCCACCCGGGGGCGTTTCAGACATACGGAAGAAGATATAAGAGCTAGAGACTTGAACTTTTTTTTTCAAATGACCGTATATACAGCGCGGATATCGAGTTTATCACCAAAAATAGATAACTCATCCCGTTATTTTTTTATCGATAAAAAACCTTATCGAAAGACAGTTATTAAATTATATCTCCCACATCTTTAGAGCTAGAGTCTCCAAATTTTTAATGTAGATTCAAATGTACGTTGTAGAATTTCGATTTTTTTTTAAACTACCATCCACCCCTATATCCACCCTCTCACCAATAAGTTTGTAAAAGGCGTATTTTAAATACTAGAGACTTAAGCTTCGGCACATACACGCATATTATATTGTATATTATATATTATATTGATATAAGCACAATCTAAAAGTTTCATGAAGAACGTACGTCCACACAAAAAGTTGTTAAACAATTAAGTTACCATAGTAAGCCCACACTGCAGCCCATGCGTGTTTATGCATGTGTGTTTGCGTGTGTATGTGTGTGTTTACGTGTGTATGCGTGTGTATGTTTGTATAAGCAGAGAGACGCTAAAAATTATTGAAATGGCTGTTGCTCGAATCCGTAGTCGAGCAGTCTCGACTAGAGCTTTCTTACTTGTTTTTTTTATACCCTGAACCCATTGAAAATGGGAAATCAGGGTATAATGTTTTTGGTGAAATGTATGTAACAGGCAGAAGGAGGGGTGGCAGACCCCATAAAGTATATATATTCTTGATCAGGGCGACGAACTGAGTCGATTTAGCCCTGTCCGTCTGTCTGTCCGTCTGTCCGTCTGTCCGTCCGTCCGTCTGTCCGTCTGTCCGTCTGTCCGTATGTTTGAACGCGTCGATTTCAGAAGATATAGAAGCTAGAGACTTCAAGTTTTTTTTAAAATGCTCGTATATAGCACGCGGATATCGAGTTTATCACTAAAAATCGATAACTCATCTCGTTATTTTTTTATCGATCAAAAACCTTATCGAAATGCAGTTATAAAATTATATCTCCTACATCTTTAGAGCTAGAGTATCCAAATTTTAAATGTAGAGTAATATGTACGTTATAGAATTTCGATTTTTGTTCAATTTCACCCCCCACCCTTATATCCACCCCCTCACCCATAAGTTTGTAAAAGGCGTATTTCAAATACTAGAGACTGAGCTTTGGCAATTATACGCATAGTAATGATAAAACCACAATCTGAAAGTTTCAAGGAGAACGTACGTCCAGAAAAAAAGTTATTAAACAATTAAGTTCCCATAGTAAGCCCACACTGCAGCCCATGCGTGCGCGCCTATGGGTGTCTATGTATGTGTGTTTGCGTGTGTATGTGTGTGTTTGTGTAAGCAGAGAGACGCTAAAAATGATAGAAATGGCTGTTGCTTGAAGGGTTCAGGGGATCTCGTAGTCGAGCACTCTCGACTAGAGTTTTCTTACTTGTTTTTTTTTTTTTTGTCAGTATGAATGTCACTATATATATATGGGTGTATATGAGTATAAATATATATGAGTGTATGTGATGGCATACATGTATTATGCACGAATAAATATATGAGTACATTTTATATATAAGAGCGGTGGTTTCGTTTTTTTATACTCATTCACGAAGTGAATTAGTAAATTGGTTTTGTGCAATATTCATCTTGCTGTCCGTCCGTCTGTCCATCTGTCTTTATGAACGCAGTTCATTTCGGCGCTATTGAAGCTAGAGACTTGAAATTGGGAACATATACTCGTGTATATCTCTGATTTATAAAGTGTTAAAATTTTCCCGATCCGCCCACTAAGGGCGTGGAAAATCGGAAAATGCATTTTCAGATATACCTGAAACCATGTTAGTTGAAGAGCTAGAAAGCTGAAATTTGGTATGTAGATCTGCGTTGACCACCTAAGTCCAGCAAGCCCATTGGGGGCGTGGCAACTCGGATAAAACTGTATCTCCTAGAGTTTTTTTTTTTTGTTTTTTTTTTTTTTTACATAGCACACTCACACAGCACCAAGACCATTTTACAGTAGCAATTTTTATCGAGGGTATGATATAGTTTGATTAATATTGGTGGATCAAAATCATTTGGGATATAGGATGTCAATGTCATTAGCATTATATAATTATTTAGAATTGATTTATTTTCTATCGTTTTTATACCCTGAAAATGGGAAATCAGGGTATAATGGTTTTGTTCAAATGTATGTAACAGGCAGAAGGAGGCGTAGGGTCTGCCACAAAGTATATATATTCTTGATCAGGGTGACGAGCTGAGTTGATTTAGCCCTTTCCGTCTGTCTGTCCGTCTGTCCGTATGTTTGAACGCGTCGTTTTCAGAAGATATAGAAGCTAGAGACTTGAACTTTTTTTTCAAATGCTCGTATATAGCACGCGGATATCGAGTCTATCACCAAAAATCGATAACTCACCTCGTTATTTTTTATCGATACAAAACCTTATCGAAAGTCAGTTATAAAATTATATCCTACATCTTTAAAGCTAGAGTCTCCAAATTTTAAATGTAGACTCATATGCATTTTATAGAATTTCGATTTTTGTTATAATTTACCTCCACCCCTATATCCACCCCCTCACCATCACCTTTGAAAAAGGCGTATTTCAAATACTAGAGACTTGAGATTTGGCAAATATACGCATAGTAATGATAAAACCACAATCTGAAAGTTTCATAAAAACGTACGTCCACAAAAAAAGTTATTAAACACTAAAGTTCCCATGGTAAGCCTACGCTGCAGCCCATGCGTGTTTATGCGTGCGCGCCTATGTGTGTCTATGCATGTGTGTTTTTCTTTTGTAAGAAAGCCGCGAAGAATTATTGAAATTTCAGTTCTTCGAAGGGTTCAGGGGATTTCCTAGTCGAGCAGTCTCGACTAGAGCTTTCTTACTTGTTATACCCTGAACCCATTGAAAATGGGAAATCAAGGTATAATGGTTTTTTTGAAATGTATGTAACAGGCAGAAGGAGGCGTGGCAGACCCCACAAAGTATATATTCTTGATCAGGGCGACGAGCTGAGTCGATTTAGACATGCCCGTCTGTCTGTCCGTCCGTCCGTCTGTCCGTCTGTCCGTATGTTTGAACGCGTCGATTTCAGAAGATATAAGAGCTAGAGATTTGAACTTTTTTTTAAAATGACCGTATATACAGCGCGCATATCGTTTATCACTAAAAATCGATAACTCATCCCGTTATTTTTTTATCGATCAAAAACCTTATCGAAATGCAGTTATAAAATTATATCTCCTACATCTTTGGAGCTAGATTATCCAAAATTTAAATGTAGATTGATATGTACGTTATAGAATTTCGATTTTTGTTAAATTTCACCCCTCACTCCTATATCCACCCCCTCAACCATAAGTTTGTAAAAGGCGTATTTCAAATACTAGAGAAAGAACAACAACAAACCACAGCGGCACCAGCAGCGACGGCAGTCACGACAACAACCAGCAGCAGCAGCATCGGCAGCGACAGCAGCTACAACAACAGCAGCAGCAGCGGCATCGGCAGCGACAGCAGCGTAGGCAGCAGCGGCAGCAAGGCAACAGCAGCGGCGACCCATAGCTCTAAATTATATTCCATATTCTTGTAACAGTTAGTTGAAGTTTAATAAAGAAACCATCCAGTCGGCTCATTGCAAATAAAACACTGAACGGTTTTTAATAATTGCCGCCCGAGCAGGGACACGCGGAGTGGTATCATAGTAAAGGTTTTCGTTCAACACTTAGATCGTGCCCCATCGCCACGCGTTGTCCGTTAACCACAAGGATTGTGTTCAACATCTAGACTGTTCCCCATCGCCACCGTTTGTTCGCTAACCACTCCGCGTGTCAGTAATCATCGCCGACCTCTTCTGTAGTGTCCGTCCGCAGAAGAACGCGTACAGTTTCAATTTCAACTCAGTGCTGCCAGAGGGTCCCAAGAACGCCGCCCTACGTCGCCGGTCAGGACAAATAGCACAAACCCGAGGAGCCAAACGCGGAGAGTCGCCGAATGCATAGGATAATTGCGTAAGCTAGTGAATAAAAATGAAATAAGTTAAGTGAACACAAAAAACAAAGAGAAAACAAGTAAGAACGTTGCAGTCGGGCGATACCGATTGCAGAATACTCATTCACAGCCCAAACGTTGATCCCATTATAATTTTAAAAAAATCATTGATAGATATTGCCGTTTATATCTAGTACATCTTTAGAACTAGGATCTTCAAATCAATTTTATACAATTTTGATTTTTGTATATTTTGGATACCGGTTCCAAGCTAGCAGCAGATCAGCGCGATTTTCTAATACATGTGCACAAACTCATTGTTTATTCTATGCGTATAGACAAAAGCGCGCCTTTTTTGATATTCTAAGAATTGCGATTGATTTCTGGATTTTCTAGCTGTTACTGTAGTTTTGTCAGATGATGCTCTGTTATTACGTTATTATATTTTAGCTACCATATAGTCAAGCAATGCAATAGCGTGGGTGATAAAGATATGTTAGAGTAGCGGAGGATCAAAGCCCCTTCAATGTTTTGTTTTTTTTTTTTTTCATACATATTTCGTTTTTATTATAAAATAGGTATTTTATTGGGAAGTTGGGAGCTTTAATAAAGGGCACTAAATACTTTTCTTTTTCTTATTCGAAAAATTTAATAAGTTTAAATTTGCTTCTTCTTAAATAGCCCTCATAGCATATACGCATATATGTATGTATATAATGTATATACATATATACATACAGATACACATAAGTCTGCACGTATAGCTTCAAGCATTCCAGCCTTCTTATACACGCGCTCACTTTTATGTGTGTATGTAAGTTAACAACAAAAATATTAAAACAAAAATATTCTACATTGCAACAAAACCCAATGGGAATTGTTGCATGATCAGACCAATAAGCCAAAACTGCTGACACAATGTCTAGCAGATTTCCTGAACACGCCGACCAGAGCTCCAGCAATTCTAAGAAGAATTGCACAACGGGTCAATAACACCACGAGCGACGCCGCTGCCAACGTCGTCGACTGAACCACAGCTTATCTAGGGATAGAATTGATATAAGTTTTTCAGTTGCAAATTTCTTCTTCAATAAAGCGGACTGCATTTAAACAGTAAAATATCAAAACATCTTATTTTTTACCGTTTTAATAAAGAAAGAAATTAACTGGCGCCCGAGCAGGGACCGGCTTCGCGCGCAATAAAGCAAAACGTTTAGTACGTGCGTGATACTGCAAGTCAAAAGCAGAGTCGGTTTAAAAACAACGAAAATTCGATCGCGTTACAACACAGCAAAACGCCTGTACGAGCGCGACCGAAAATCACTAAAGCAACTCACGTCGCGTAACTTCGACGTTCAGTGAAATTCGTTAAAGGTAGTCTAGAATGTGATCGTTCGATTGCCCATCGGTGGACGGTAATCCTGTACGGCCCGCCCACAGGATACTTCAACGGAGTCTGGTCGCAGGATCCCCAGTAGGAACAACCAAAAAGGATGAAATCCGGATCAGCAGTGAAGACCGCCACATCATCATTATTGTAAGTTAGAAATATAAGAACACGAAACAAAAAAACTAACAAAACTAAAACAAATAAGTGTAAGAAAATATAAGAAAAGTTTTGAGAAAAATAAAAATTAAATAAGTGTAATAACATATAAGAAAAATTTTTAAGAGAAATAAAAGTTAAACAAATTTAAGAAAAATTTTGAGAAAAATAAAGAGAAAAAACAAGTAAGAAAGCTCTAGTCGAGACTGCTCGACTACGAGATACCCTGAACCCTCCGAGCAACAGCCATTTCAATCATTTTTAGTGTCTTTCAGCTTATACAAACACACACACACACGCAAACACATACATAGACACCCATAGGCACGCACGCATTAACAGGCATGGGCTGCAGTGTGGGCTTACTATGGGAACTTAATTGTTCAATAACTTTTTTTGTGGACGTACGTTCTTCATGAAACTTTCAGAATGTGGTTTTATCATTACTATGCGTATATTTGCCAAAGCTCAAGTCTCTAGTATTTGAAATACGCCTTTTACAGAGATGAGGGTAAGGGGGTGGATATAGGGGTGGGGGGTGAATTATAACAAAAATCGAAATTCTATCACGTGCAGTTGAGTCTACATTTAAAATTTGGAGACTTTAGCTCTAAAGGTGTAGGAGATATAATTTTATAACTGGTTTTCGATAAGGTTTTTGATCGATAAAAAAATAACGGGATGAGTTATCGATCTTTTGTGATAAACTCGATATGCGCGCGCTATATACGAGCATTTTAAAAAAAAGTTGAAGTCTCTAGCTTCTATATCTTCAGAAATCGACGCGTTCATACATACGGACAGACGGACAGACGGACAGACGGACGGACGGACAGACGGACAGACGGACAGACGGACATGGCTAAATCGATTCAGTTTGTCGCCCTGATCAAGAATATATATACTTTGTGGGGTCTGCCACGCCTCCTTCTCCCTGTTACATACTTTTAACAAAACCATTATACCCTGATTTCCCATTTTCAATGGGTTCAGGGTATAATAATATATTAAGAAAACACAAAAAATAAAAAAACGTAAAGCGATCAAATTCAAAGTGACTACAATAGTAGTATAAAACAACCCAACTTTGCGATTCCCAAGTAGAAGGGAAAAACCAGCCACTGGTCTTAATATAAAATAAAAATAAAATTTAAATTTAAACTTAAATTAAAAAAAAAAAATAAAAAAATAAATTTTTTATATCAAAAATTTCTTTATATTAAATTAAGTTGTACTAATGATAATCATAAATTAACACTAACTAACCAAATAAATTCAATCGGAAATCCACCTGTAAACATAAAACAATAGATGAAAGTTACAATAAAAGGCAGTTAATAACGTATGGCTAACGAGAATAATTTGATTAGGCCCCCAGTGTTAGTCGAACAACCACAAGTAGGTGCACATATTATAAATAGACAGCAACAACGACATATAGACCGTCAGAACGAACACTTACAGAACAGAGGCATGGCGAATAACGCAGAACAGTTGATTGCAGCCACTGTCGCTCAAATTTTGACAGAACAACTTCCGACGCTAGTGAGACAAATAGTTAACCCTTCCAGAGAATTCAATGACGTGGACGATCAGACCATAAATGACAATCAAAATTTGAACGACCTTAACAGAGTACCAGACATTGTCAAAAGTCTTAGGGAATTTTCCGGCAATAAAATCGAATTTAGCTCATGGAAAAAGAGTGTGGATCGCATACTCTCCATATATGCAAGCCAAGTTGGATCACCAATGTACTATGGCATTTTGCATACCGTGAGAAATAAGATCATCGGCCAAGCCGACGCGGCCCTCGAATCGTACAATGTACCCCTTAATTGGAATGCCATCTCCAAGTGTCTCACACTGCACTATGCAGATAAAAGAGATATAAATACATTAGAATACGAGATGACTATGTTAATACAGGGCAACAACCAGACAGTAGAACAGTTTTATCAGGTTGTCTACAACCAGCTGACTCTAATACTGAACAAGGTAGGATGTATGGAACTCAATAGAGAGTCGGAGCTACTCATGACGAAAATGTACAGGGAAAAAGCATTAGACACTTTCATCAGAGGTTTGAGAGGAGACTTGCCACGTATTCTTAGCATAAAGGAACCAACAGACCTTCCCTCAGCTCTCCATTTATGTTTGAAATTAGAAAATCAGAACTATAGAACAAACATAGCATTCAATAAAAGCCATCAAACAGGTCACAAAAGCGTAGCCCGAAACGCAACACCACCCATGGTACCACCGCGTATGGTTCAATACGCACAAAATCCCCCTCAGATGTTGAGATCTGTACCAATTGGTTTCAGAGCTCAAGTTCCAATGCAACATGCATGGCCAAATACCATTAATCAGGGACACCAATACCATAGACAACAATATTACCAAACGCAACCTCATCAGACAAACGTACCGCCCCGACCATTAGCACCCAAACCACAGCCACGCCCCGAACCAATGGACGTTGACAAAAGCATCCAAACACGGATGGTAAATTACATGAACAGGCCAAATTTTGAACTAGGGAAAAGACCCCACCCAATAACAAATACAACAGATAAAAGACAAAGAAATTTTAATATTCAAATGGGAGAGGAATATCCCGACAATGACTACCACAACGCTTCCATAAGTATGGAAGAATACGGACAGACCATCGAAAACTACGAACAACAGACCGAACATGAACAATCACTACAAGAGTACGCACAAAAAATTGAACAAAATGACGACGAACAAGAGAGCCCCATTGAACATGATAACATCAATTTTTTAGAATAACTAGCTCTTCGCTTCCTTACATAGACTGTAAGACAGAAAGCGGAGATATACTTAAAATACTAATAGACACAGGTTCAAACAGAAACTACATACAGCCCAAACTAGTTTCTAACCCGATTCCCAATCAAAAGCCTTTCGAAGCCGTAACAGTCGGCGGAAATATAAAAATAACTCACCATAAAATCGCTAATCTCTTTGACAGACAAGATATCCAAGTAAAATTTTTCCTATTACCTACGTTAAAAGCATTTGACGCAATTCTGGGCAACGACAGCCTTAAAGAACTAGACGCTGTAATCCATAGCAGCAAGAACCAATTAATAATTAAAGATACCATGTTTATACCCCTTAGACAGAAAAAAATGGAAGCAGTTAACACTGTCATACCACGAATAGATCACATGACTATCGAACAGAAACAAAAATTAAAACAGTTAGTTACGAAATACCCCAATTTATTTGCCACCCCAAACGAAAAATTAACCTACACAACCAATGTAAAAGCAGAAATTCGAACCAAGACAGATTCACCCATATATTCTAAATTTTACCAATTCCCAATGTCTTTAAAAGACGAAGTCCATAAACAAATACGAGAACTTTTAGAGGACGGAATTATTCGCCCATCCCGATCACCCTACAATTCACCTGTGTGAATTGTTCCCAAGAAAATGGATGCTTCCCAAGAAAAAAAGTATAGAATGGTTATTGATTACAGAAAGCTTAATAAAGGAACAATAGCAGACAAGTACCCTATTCCAGAAATAAACGAAGTACTAGCACAACTTGGGAATAACAACAACGTAAACAACGGAAAATACGAGTTTACACGACTCCCTTTCGGTCTGAAAAACGCACCTTCTATTTTTCAAAAGGCGTTATATGACATTCTTCGTGATCATATCGGCAAGATATGCTTCATATACATAGACGACATTATCATATTTAGCAAAGATAATGAAACACATGCAGAAAATCTTGACACAATTTTTCGAACTCTTCAAGAAGCTAACATGAAATGTCAGTTAGACAAATACGAGTTCTTTAAAGACAAAGTAGAATTTCTCGGCTTTGTCATCTCAGATAAAGGCGTCGAGACTAACCCAGACACCCAGACTCTCTAGCTACTATAGAAGGTTCATAAGAGATTTCGCTAAATTGGCAAAACCACTTAGCTCTCTTTTAAGAGGGGAGGATGGACGAGTGTCCAAAAGCCAGTCTTCAAAAAAACTAATTAATCTCAATCAAGAAGCCATCGATTCCTTTGATAAAATAAAAAACGCTCTAATATCCAATGAAGTCATTTTAATAAGGAATTTCAATTAACAACAGACGCATCCAATTATGCAATTGGAGCAGTCTTATCTCAGAATAAACGACCCATATGCTTCCTTTCAAGAACATTGTCAAAATCCGAAGAAAATTATGCCACTAATGAAAAAGAAATGTTGGCGATTATTTGGGCACTAAAAGCCCTCAAAAATTACTTTACGGTAAGGCAATAGTAAAAATATACACAGACCATCAACCACTTACACATTCGCTTACCAGTTGGAATGACAACGCTCGAATCAAAAGATAGAAAACGTACCTAGAAGAGTTTGATTATGAACTCCTTTATAAACCAGGCAGGGATAAGACGCATTGTCAAGAATTCCCATAGTAAACCAAATCAATTCAGTAACATCCACTCAGCATAGCGCAGAAAGTTCAAGTCATAACCTAATACCTAGTATGGAGGTCCCGATAAACGTATTCAGAACCAAATATTCTTAAACAAAGCAAACACAGACGACTATAAATTCCAAATCCCTTTCCCAACTTTCCATAGACATCTAATAACTAGACAAGAGCACACAGAAAATAGCTTAGTTCAGATATTAAAAAAGTATTTAAACCCTTCAGTAATTAACGGAATAATAACTTCAGAAGAAATCATGAACCAAATTCAACAAATATACCCCAAACACTTTAGGAATTATAAAATCAGATTCACCCAGACACAAGTGAAGGACTTGACTAATGAAACAGAGCAGGACGAACATATACTAAAAATACACAATAAAGCTCACCGCAACGCAATAGAAAATAAAAAACAATTATCAGAAACCCATTACTTCCCTAAAATGAAACAGAAAATAGCGGCATTAGTCAAACAACCAAACAACCCTAAACTAAATGAAACACCCATACCTCAATATCCTGGACATATAATTCACGTAGACATATACACGACAGGCAAAAACCTAGTCCTGACAGCAATAGATAAATTTTCGAAACTAGCCCAAGGACGCATCATCAAATCTAGAGCAATAGAGGACATAAAAAAACCACTTCACGACATTTTATTTTATTATGGAGTTCCGAAATTCGTGGTCATAGATAACGAAAAATCTCTGAATTCAGCATCCATAACATTCATGATGCGAGATCAATTAGGGATTGAAATTTATAACACTCCACCTTATAAAAGCACAGTCAACGGCCAAGTCGAACGATTTCACTCTACGCTTTCAGACATTATGAGATGTAACAAGAGAAAACAAGAATATAAAACCTTTCAAAAATTAATTGACAAATCAATATACGACTATAACTACACCATGCATTCAACGACTAACAGACGACCACTAGATTTGTTTTTTGGCAGAAACCTAACGACGAACCCAGAACAATATGAACAAGTAAGAAAGCTCTAGTCGAGACTGCTCGACTACGAGATACCCTGAACCCTCCGAGCAACAGCCATTTCAATAATTTTTAGTGTCATTCAGCTTAAACAAACACACACACGCACGCAAACACATACATAGACACCCATAGGCACGCACGCATTAACAGGCATGGGCTGCAGTGTGGGCTTACTATGGGAACTTAATTGTTCAATAACTTTTTTTGTGGACGTACGTTCTTCATGAAACTTTCAGAATGTGGTTTTATCATTACTATGCGTATATTTGCCAAAGCTCAAGTCTCTAGTATTTGAAATACGCCTTTTACAGAGATGAGGGTAAGGGGGTGGATATAGGGGTGGGGGTGAATTATAACAAAAACCGAAATTCTATCACGTGCAGTCGTGTCTACATTTAAAATTTGGAGACTTTAGCTCTAAAGGTGTAGAAGATATAATTTTATAACTGGTTTTCGATAAGGTTTTTGATCGATAAAAAAAGAACGGGATGAGTTATCGATTTTTAGTGATAAACTCGATATGCGCGCGCTATATACGAGCATTTTAAAAAAAAGTTGAAGTCTCTAGCTTCTATATCTTCAGAAATCGACGCGTTCATACATACGGACAGACGGACAGACGGACAGACGGACATGGCTAAATCGATTCAGTTTGTCGCCCTGATCAAGAATATATATACTTTGTGGGGTCTGCCACGCCTCCTTCTCCCTGTTACATACTTTTAACAAAACCATTATACCCTGATTTCCCATTTTCAATGGGTTCAGGGTATAACAAGTAAGAAAGCTCTAGTCGAGACTGCTCGACTACGAGATACCCTGAACCCTCCGAGCAACAGCCATTTCAATAATTTTTAGTGTCATTCAGCTTAAACAAAACACACGCAAACATATACATAGACACCCATAGGCACGAACGCATTAACAGGCATGGGCTGCAGTGTGGGCTTACTATGGGAACTTAATTGTTCAATAACTTTTTTTGTGGACGTACGTTCTTCATGAAACTTTCAGAATGTGGTTTTATCATTACTATGCGTATATTTGCCAAAGCTCAAGTCTCTAGTATTTGAAATACGCCTTTTACAGAGATGAGGGTAAGGGGGTGGATATAGGAGTGGGGGGTGAATTATAACAAAAATCGAAATTCTATCACGTGCAGTCGAGTCTACATTTAAAATTTGGAGACTTTAGCTCTAAAGGTGTAGGAGATATAATTTTATAACTGGTTTTTGATAAGGTTTTTGATCGATAAAAAAATAACGGGATGAGTTATCGATCTTTTGTGATAAACTCGATATGCGCGCGCTATATACGAGCATTTTAAAAAAAGTTGAAGTCTCTAGCTTCTATATCTTCAGAAATCGACGCGTTCATACATACGGACAGACGGACAGACGGACAGACGGACATGGCTAAATCGATTCAGTTTGTCGCCCTGATCAAGAATATATATACTTTGTGGGGTCTGCCACGCCTCCTTCTCCCTGTTACATACTTTTAACAAAACCATTATACCCTGATTTCCCATTTTCAATGGGTTCAGGGTATAAAAATCTAGACAAGACAACATTGACAGACTTAGACAGAAACAAACGATGGACTTACAGAACCACAATAAAAGACGCAACGAAATACGTACCTACACACCAGGACAAGAAATATACGTCAAGATCAACAACAGACTAGGAACTAAATTGTCTCCCAGATACAAAAAAGAAACAGTAAAAGAGGACAGAAACACAACAGTACTAACCTCAACAAATAGAGTCATACATAAAAGTAATATAAACAAGTAAGAAAGCTCTAGTCGAGACTGCTCGACTACGAGATACTCTGAACCCTCCGAGCAACAGCCATTTCAATAATTTTTAGTGTCATTCAGCTTAAACAAACACACACACACACGCAAACATATACATAGACACCCATAGGCACGCACGCATTAACGCATGGGCTGCAGTGTGGGCTTACTATGGGAACTTAATTGTTCAATAACTTTTTTTGTGGACGTACGTTCTTCATGAAACTTTCAGAATGTGGTTTTATCATTACTATGCGTATATTTGCCAAAGCTCAAGTCTCTAGTATTTGAAATACGCCTTTTACAGAGATGAGGGTAAGGGGGTGGATATAGGGGTGGGGGGTGAATTATAACAAAAATCGAAATTCTATCACGTGCTGTCGAGTCTACATTTAAAATTTGGAGACTTTAGCTCTAAAGGTGTAGGAGATATAATTTTATAACTGGTTTTCGATAAGGTTTTTGATCGATAAAAAAATAACGGGATGAGTTATCGATTTTTAGTGATAAACTCGATATCCGCGTGCTATATACGAGCATTTTAAAAAAAAGTTGAAGTCTCTAGCTTCTATATCTTCAGAAATCGACGCGTTCATACATACGGACAGACGGACAGACGGACAGACGGACAGACGGACATGGCTAAATCGATTCAGTTTGTCGCCCTGATCAAGAATATATATACTTTGTGGGGTCTGCCACGCCTCCTTCTCCCTGTTACATACTTTTAACAAAACCATTATACCCTGATTTCCCATTTTCAATGGGTTCAGGGTATAAAAACATTTGACATTTATAGACTACTCGTAATAATGGCGATGATGGTACAACCTATCGAACCGAATATGAAAATTAAAAAAAAATTAAAGAAGCTTTAGACCAGATAGAATTTCATACAGAAAAAAATTTAAAATTTAGCAGTTTATACCATACCTTGCACCACGAAATTAACCAAACTCACTTGACTTTACGCACTATAGATTATGACATTAGCAAGAGGACCACAAGGGCCATTAATATTCTAGGCACAGCTTGGAAATACATAGCAGGCAACCCAGATCATGATGACTTCGTGCAGATAGAAGAACATATTAATAAAGTCATAGATAACAATAACAAACAAGTAATAATAAACTCACAGTTAGAACAAAGATTAAATAAGTTGACCACGGTTACCAATACCCTTACAAACAATATACGGAAAGACGATAGATTCACACATGATATAGCTGAAAGTTTACAGAACCAAGTTAGATTGATCAAAGAGGAGGTTATTAATATAAAATATGCCATACAATGGGCAAAAGTTAACGTAATAAACTCATTTTTACTAAAAAAGGCAGAAATAGATGAAATAGAGAGAATCTTCAAAGCTGGTAGAATGCCTTCATTGTCTGTAGAAGAAATGCTAGAATATTCAGACGTGGCCATATTTCACAATACTACTACTTTGTTTTATGTAATAAAAATACCTAACGTAGAAGAAACCGATTATGAAAATCTAATTGTGAAACCAGTCGTAAGAAATAACGTTATCATAAATATAGAGTATAAAGAAATATTGTCTCGAAAAACTGTAATGTTTGGAATTATAAAAAATTGTAAAAAATATAATAACATTAAGATTTGTTCAAAAAATAACATTGTCAATATTAGCAATAGTACATGTTTGCCTAGGCTCCTCGATGGAGAAAAATCGCTGTGTGAGTTCAGTAACGCCGAGCATGTGGAACCCATCGAAGAAGTGGCCAACGATCTTCTGATCCTCAACAACTTTGATGGAGTGGTGACATCGACGACAACAAGTACATGGTTAAATGGCACCTGTGTCATTCGCTTTACCAACGAGTCCATTTCAATTGGCAACCGGACTTTCAACAACCTAGAGAGCAGCACACTGAGAGTCGGCTCCTCGATAATACAGATGACACCAGAAGAATCGAGACGACTCCAAATTCTATCACTAAAGGCTTTGCAGGCATTACACATTAACAATACCCAAAGACTAGAACACCGAAAACTTACGACACATGCAATATCATCCATAATATTGGTCTGCATAGTCGTGATAATCATTGTCATTGCCTTCCTCTACACAAAGAGGGCGAAAAAAATTACGTTACTATTGGACAATAGCCAGGTAAAAAAAGTAAGAGAGGTACCAAGACGAACCATAGAAAACATACAGTTCAACGACATTCCCTTTTTTTAATGATCGCTTGAGGACAAGCTCAAATCAAAGGGGGAAGAGTTAACAACAAAAATATTAAAACAAAAATATTCTACATTGCAACAAAACCCAATGGGAATTGTTGCATGATCAGACCAATAAGCCAAAACTGCTGACACAATATCTAGCAGATTTCCTGAACACGCCGACCAGAGCTCCAGCAATTCTAAGAAGAATTGCACAACGGGTCAATAACACCACGAGCGACGCCGCTGCCAACGTCGTCGACTGAACCACAGCTTAGCTAGGGATAGAATTGATATAAGTTTTTCAGTTGCAAATTTCTTCTTCAATAAAGCGGACTGAATTTAAACAGTAAAATATCAAAATATCTTATTTTTTACCGTTTTAATAAAGAAAGAAATTAACTTGTACACATAAATGCGTACTCTAGCGTGTTCTAAGAATCTCAAATGCGACTGATTTGTTTTTGCATTGTTCTTGAAGTTTTTAACCGCTACTCTGGCTTTTCATAACAAGAATATCATTTCGTTTTATTTACTGTTGTTCAAAGCAGGCGGTAGCGCTGTCGGAAGAGGCGCCGGTTAAATTCGTTTTAGTTATTTTGACAAACTTTCTATTTGGCTTGGGTGCGAGTTCAAATCCCGCGGGAAACTATTTTTTGTAAATTGCAAATTTGTTATTTTAGCTTCTTTTATATTTTTTTTAATTTTATAAAAATGTTTACTTCCGTGTTATCAATGCCTATTAAGCCTATTTGTATATACATGTACATACATAGATGGCTCACGCATATAAATATCGCAATTTGATACTACAAATGCGGATTGCCACGCCCCTAGTGGCCGTAGACGGCTCATTTTTGGCCTGTTCTTAGAACGAGCTAACGGTAACGTACATGTCAAATTTGAATGCTTACTCTCCAAAAATGTGAAAATTACAGGGTATTTTTCGATATGCCACGCCCCCAAAGAGGCGTAACGATTATTTTTGGGACATCGATAGAGGATGTTACCAGTAACTCAACTATCCAAATTTGAAGCGTCTAGCTCTTAAACTGTAGGAGATATAAGCTTTTGCGGTTTGCCACGCCCCCTTTGGGCGGACATATATCCATCATAGCTCGTTGGACGGGGTTGTCACCCCGCGTATATATACCAAATTTCAGGTCTCTAGCATCAATAGTGCCTAAAATATAGCAAAATTTGAAAAATCACTATATCTTCAAGTCCGATTTGCCACGCCCCTAGTGGGCGTAAACATAAAATTTTGTCATCAGTCATTATAGAATCATAACATTAGCTTCCAAATTTCAAGTCTCTAGCTTCAATAGCGGCGAAATGAACTGCGTTCATACGGACAGACGGACACACGGACAGACAGCAAGACGGACATTGCACAAAACCAATATACTAATTCACTTCGTGAATGAGTATAAATACTTGTGAATGAAAAATAAAAATGAATAAAATATTTGCAAAAAATGAAATAATTAAGGTGAAAATCGAAATCTAAGAATAAATTTACGAATTCCGTCAATAAGTAATAGCGATTAATCGAGCTCAATTAGAAGAAAATTTTTGATAATTTCGATATTTCCATAATAATAAAATATAAGAATTTATTACACAATAACACACATTTAACACATTAAGAATTTATTACATAATCACACACACACATTTCCACAAAACTTAAACATTGACCGTCTGAAACCGAAACTAATCAGGTTAAAGCAAGTGGGATAAAGAATTAGCTAGTTCGTTGGCTGCCCTTAAGATAGGCACCAATCAGAGAGAACCAACTGCATCAAGTACTCCCGTAGCTATCCCAGAATTGAAGGAGGTTATCGTGAGTCTGATTAAGGAAACATTAGAAAGAGGAAATGTTTTCCAGGGTCAGAACGATAGGGCGGAAACGCTGACCGACTTACCAGCTATAACCCTTTCTCCAGGAGACCAGGAAAAGCTGTCAGACTTAGCTAAGTGGATTAGGGAATTCTCTGGAAATCGCACCGAGTTCGGTTCATGGAAGAAGAATGTATCACATATCATGAGTTTATATAAAGGCCTATTATCTAACTTATCACGTTAGCGATTCGTAATAAGGTAACCGGTGAAGCTGATGCAGTTCTGGAATCGTATAACACGCCTCTGAACTGGAAGGCTATTTCGAAGTGCTTAACAAATCATTTCGCCGAAAAGCGTGATCTGAAAACACTAGAGTATCAACTATTCTCGCTCACTCAAGGCAAATTGACCATTGCCGAGTTCTATCAAGCAGTCTACTATCAACTCTCCTTGATATTAAACCAGATCACTGTCCAAGATTTGACACCCGAAATCATTAGGGCTTTGACTCAGAGGAAAGGCTTTAGATACCTTTGTTAGAGGACTAAACGGTCAATTACCTATACTATTGGCAATCAAAGAACCTCTTGATCTCAGCCACGCTATACACCTGTGTGACCAAGACCAACGTAACTCTTTTACTCTTTCTTCCAGCAAACACCCCCAACACTGCCCCCTAGACAGTCCTCCGCTCCCAGGTTCGCACCTCATAAACAACAGTTGCAAAATACAACAACTAACTGGCAGGCCTTTCACTCCATACAATGAGAATCCCATTGAATAACTGGAGAAGCCCGGACTGCCGTAACCACAATGCTAGACCACAATACAACCAATCTCCCATATCCCATGAACAATATGGCGGGAGACGATCGCATCCTCCAGCACGCCCTGCAGCCCCTAAACCAGAACCTAAACCGGTAGCTATGGAGGTTGAAGGATCCCTTCGCTCCGGCCGTATCAATTATATGAACGATCGCTTCGGAAAGCGGCCCCCTTCCCCAGGTAGACCGCAACCCAAGTTCCAAAGGCATCTTGCCACGGGAACGCCCAATGAAACTAACGAAGAAGTTGAGCAAAATAGTTCGAACTATATTAGTCCCGAAGAACAGGCTTACTATGAGCCGAAGCAGTATTTGGTCGTCAAGACGTCTAAATTCTTCCTTTTACCAACCTTAAAAACCTTCCATGGTATCCTTGGGAACTATGCTCTACAACAATTCAAGGCCGTAATAAACGTCAAAGACAATACCATGACGTTAGACGGCAATTATAAGCTCCATTTTGATCAACTGAATACCTAATCGGTGAACAACATAAAAGTCAGAACAGAACATTGTAAAGAAGTTATTTCAAAGTACAAATCTCAGTCTTCCCCAGAGTCACTTACAAGAAATTTGTAAATTTGCCGAGACCACGGAATGAGAGCGGATAGTGGGCCGAAATGGCCGAGCTATCCGTGTTTGGGGTACCAATATACCTTACTGGAGAAACTGCAGTTGGAATGGGGTGGCCTGGGAACGCTGCGGTCCAGCTCTGGATAACGCTCAGAAGCGGGATAGCAGTGCCTGCCGTGTGCTACCTAGTGTGCCTAGAGTACGCTGACCCAGCCGCGTGGATCGCCACCTCGACTCGGCTCTGGCGTATAACGCTCAGAGCAGCGTCGCGTTGCACCCGCTATGTGCTGGGGCGCCACTCTTGGTATTCTCGAGAACCGATAGCCAGTCCTCGAAAACCATAACCGACCACTGTTTCGACCCAGCTATGGTGTATAACACTCAGAGCTGGATCGCACTGCACCCACTAGGTGCTATGGTCGGATGCCACGAAGTCCTGTCTCGCACCCAGCCAAACTGACTGTCGCTACGATTCAACTCCGGTGTATCACACTCGGCTTTGAGTCGCGTGACCAATTCAGCGGGCTGTGGCGAGACACCTGTGACGAGAAGAGTCCCTCTGCCTAGCACACAGCCAAGCTGACCATCGCCACAATTCAATTCTGGTGTATAACACTCAGGTTTGTATCGTGCGATCAGTGCTGCGGGCTATGGCGAGACGCTTGTATCCCAGAGAGCCAATCTCGAGAACAAAAGAGCCGGTGGCCGCCCAGAACCAGCTCTGGTGTATAACACTCTCGTGTGTTGGCCACAGCGCATTCAACCTCGAAACCGGCAACTCTGGCTCACTTCACGATATTTCACAGTCACTTGGAATATTATTAAGCCTTTATTTAATTCACTTCACTAATAATAACCTAGCATAGCATTGATCCGGCACTCGCCCTCACTAAGATAAGAAAACACTTGTCCGTTGTGTTCCGTGTGCACGTCTGTCCGCTTCCAGAGTCCAAGTTCCAGTCCCCCAGTTCAAATTTTGCAATTAGCGCTGAGCCTCCAGCTTAGAACTCTGCAGCTTTTAATTCTGCTTGGCGCGGCGTCGCTGCTTCGATCTGCGTCCTATTGTGCGAGAGCATCTTACTCTTAGCGTCGCTCTGCACTCTTAACTCTGCACCGCTGCATTGTGTGGTATGCGTATGCATTGCTAAAGCTTTTGCTCTTTGCGCAGCTTTGCGCCGCTGTGTTGTCGTATGCGCTTTGCCGCGCGCTCTTTTGTTTCGGCTGCGCTGCTGTGCAGAAAAGAGAAGCGTCGTTAGATTTCTTTTCGTTGTCGTCCGATGCTGCGCTGTTTCGTTTTAGTGCTCGCCATTGTTGTTGTTGTTGTTGTCTCTATGCTGCACTGTGTGAATTGCCCGTCGATGCAGACTGTACTCGGTTGATCGCAGTTAGATCTCTCCGTGTCGTTTTCTGTCGCTGTCCGATTTGACGTTGTTGTTGTCCGTTGCTTGCCTTGTTAATGTTGTTGTTACTATGTTTAATTGCGTAGCCTGCGAGCAATGCAAGTTGTACGTTTGCTGAGCGCCGTTAATCTTACTCTGTTGCGTTTTCTGTCCTCGTCCGTTGTGCCATTGCGTCCGTCTACTGTTGCGTCGCCCTGTTACTACCCTACACTATAAGAATAAAATGGGTATATCTACTTTGCTTAAATTACGACTTCATGATTTTCTCTTAATTCTAACAAGTGTACCTAAAACTATTGTATTACTGGGGCAGACCCGAACGAAAAACTGACTTACACTACTAGGGTGAAAGGGGAAATCAGAACATCATCGGATATTCCGGCTTCACTTAGAACAGAAGTTGAAAAACAGATGCAACAACTGCTACAAGAGTGCATTATCAGACCTTCACGGTCACCGACAATGCACCCGTATGCATAGTACCAAGGAAAAGCGACGCCTCTGGCGAAAAGAAGTTCAGAGTAGTAATAGATTACCGGAAACTTAATTCTATAACTATTTCGGATAGGTATTCTATCCCCGAGATCGGTGATGTGATCGCACAGTTGGGCGATAACAAAATTCCTCCGTACTAGATCTCAAGAGCGGATTTCACCAGATTCCTCTGAAAGAAAGGGACACGGAGAAATCCGCCTTTGCAATAAATGGCGGAAAACTCAAGAACTCCCCGTCCATTTTCCAAAGAACGTTAGACGATCTCCCTAAGGGATCATAAAGGAAAGATATGCTACGTCTACATCGACGATATTGTCGTCTTTAGTCGGTCCGAAAGTGAGCACGCCAAACATCTAGATGCAATATTTGCAAGACGAAGCCAACATGAAAGTTCAAATAGACAAATGCAAATTTTTCAAGAAAGAAGTAAATTTCTTGGGCTTCACCATATCCCGACAAAGGGTAAAAACAAACATCGACAAAGAAAAGGCAATAGAAAAATTCCCAGCGCCTAGATCGTTGAAAGACATGAGATCTTTCCTAGGACTCGCTAGTTACTATAGAAGATTCATTCCCGATTTCGCCAAACTCGCTAAGCCTCTAACTAACCTATCAAGGGGTGAAAACGGACGTCTTTCAAAAAATATTTCAAATAAGATAACCATAACGCTAGATCAGGACGCAATAGACTCCTTTAACAAAGTCAAAAGAGCTTTAGTCTCAGGAGACGTAGTTCTATCCTACCCAAATTTTAACAAAAAGTTCCATTTAACAACCGACGCATCCAATTATGCGATCGGACCGTCCCATCACTTTTATATCACGCACTCTCACAAAAACGGAAGAGAATTACGCTGCAAACGAAAAAGAAATGCTTGCGATAGTCTGGGCACTTCTAAACCTGCGGATGTACCTCTACGGTACCGCTAAAGTGATAATATTTACAGATCATCAACATCTGACTTTTGTTCTTAGCTCCAAAAACCACAACGGTAAACTGAAACGCTGGAAGAGTTATTTAGAGGAATACAATCTCGAACTAATATACAAGCCGGGTGCTACAAACGTAGTAGCAGAATCCGGCCAAATCCGCAAATAAATAGTACTACAGCCACGATTTATAGCGACGAAAGCTCATCCCACAATCTCATTCCAGTCGAGAACGTTCCCATTAACGTCTTCAAAAATCAAATTTTTATTATAGAATCCGATACAGAGAGCGAGGAATTCACTCTCCCCTTCCCCACCTACCATAGGCATACCATAAAGAGAAGAGCATTTTCTGGGGAAAGCCTTGTAACAATTCTGAAAAAACCCTTAGACCCCAAAATCATAAATGACATTTTCCCTTCTGAAAGGATCAAATACAAAATATCCCCTCCACTTCAGCTGTTTTAAAACTAGATACAGCCAAAGACAAGTTATCGACGTCACCTCCGAAGAGTTACAAAATAATATAGTAACTGCGGAGCACATGAGAGCCCATAGAAACGCCGTCGAAAATAAAATACAAATACTAGCAAATATTTTTTCCCTAGCCTTCGAAAAAAAAAAAAACAGATGCCACTGCCAAATTATGTAAAACCTGCATGGTGGCAAAATACGATAGACACCCGCCTCATGGGGAAATTCAACCCACCCCAGTTCCAACTTACCCTGGGGAGATAATCCATATAGACATTTACAAGACACAAAGGAAATTAGTTCTCACATCGAAATTTGGAAAAATAAAGATAATAAAGTCAAAAGCGTCGGAAGATATAAAAAATCCGTTGAGAGAAATTATGACAGCTTTCGGTATGCCTAGACTAGTGGTGATGGATAACGAGCGAGCGCTAAATTCAGCAGCCATAAAGTTCCTTCTGCAAGATCAAGCAGAAGTCTACATACCACCGCCGTACAATTCCACTAGCAACGGCCAGGTCGAGAAATTCCACTCGACTCTGACCGAAATCATGAGATGCCTGAAAACTTACGTGGGTTTACAAGTTTTCGTCAAGCCAATAGACGTTTTTTTCGGGAATTGATTAGCAAAATACCCGTTGAAATTACAGTACAGTAGAGAAAAAATCACTGAGAAATTAAAGCACAAACAAGAAATATTACCATAACAAAAAGAAAACAACCACCAGAATGTACCAGATCGGAGAAAGGGTCTACGTTAGGGTGGATAAGCGGCTAGGGTCAAAGTTAACCCCGAAATTCAGAGAGGAAATAGTAATTAGTAATTGGGCCGGGAATAGGGGGAAAGGGGGAGATGATAATTAACCACCACTCACGTGTACCGTTTTACCACCGTTTAGCCTTGAGTCCGCCACCGTCTTTCAACGATCCTCAAGACATGTCGCCCGCCTCCATTAAACACAGTCTTTCCGCGTTCTTCGCCTTTTATTCCACTTTCACAAACCAAATTAAAGACTTATATGATACATTACAGTCACTCGGAGGCCACTCGCTGACCTTAAGAGACACTTAAACTTGACCGCTCTGCCCGGCGGTCACTCACCAACTCCACTAACTCATTTTCTTCGCTCGCCCAAAACGCGCTTTGGGCGGCCCTTCACAAACCCAAATTTAAATTGACATCTTAGCTACAACTTATCGCTATCTTAATTTTAACATAAGTTAAAATCTCGAATTCAAAACAATATTCCAAGTTATAACTATCTTAACTTTAACTTACTCTCCTCCAATTGACTCGCAAATTGGCCTTCATCAGTCGGTGGAAGACCTCCTTTCGATTCGCCGCATGTTGCTGTGCCTTTGCGACGCCGATCATCACGATGTCGTCCAGGTATGCGAAAGCCCGCGGCTCCATATCTAGTGCTATGACTGTGTCCACCGCCCTCCATAACGTAGCGCCCGCTGAGCGTAACCTGAATGGCGTCACTCGCCATTGGAATACTCCTTTTCTTGGCACCGCGAACGCTGTGCATCCCATGTGCCGCTCTCCAAGTCCAAGGTAGATATATATCGCGCACGTCATAGCCTCTCACGGATGTGGCTGATCCATGGAACGGGGTAGGCTTCCGGGATCGAGTGGGCCGATAGTCCACACAATCTTCTTCTTTACTAAAATGATGGGCGCGCTTTGCGAACTCCGCAATGGCTCGATAGCTCCAGCTTGGATCAACTCGTCTACCTGTTCATCAATCACTCCTTTCATAGCCGGATTCTTGGGGTAATATCTTCGCTTATCATCCTGCATCCTTATACGATGCTTGGCTACGCTTGACACTCCTTCCAGTCGCTCAGAAAGCACCAACTTCGCTTCCAGGAACTCCTTCCGCATGTCCTCTAGATCCTCCGGCCACCTTGTGTCGCCCGGGGAAGACTCCGCATTCTCCTGGTCCTCTTCTTGATCCATTGGCCTTCGCAGTGACGGGCTACTCCGAATTACGCCAACGTCACCCACCTCCGATGCTTCCCGCGCTTTCCGCGTCGCCGGGCTACTCCAAAATTCGACCACCATTTCCAATTCCTTCGCTCTTGCTGCCCACGGGGAGCCCTCTTGCTCGCCCAGCACCTTTATTGAAAATCCCGCGTCGTTGGGAAAAGAATCCACTTTCCTCCGCTCTCCGTTGCTCATTAACCTTCGTGGTGACGGGCTACTCCAAATTCGATTCCGGATCTCCAGACCAGTCGCTCTCTATCGACACCCATTGCCCGCGTATCAGGGATGTCTTTCTGTTCACCTCCTCTTGCATCCGCATCGTCCTCCCCTCCTCCGCCGTAAGGGGACTCCTCGTCTTGTCCTCGCTGTCTAGGCGGCGCCACCCCGCTCTTGCGGAGGGTGCCCCGGTCTGCTTCCCGCGTTGCTCTGATTGCAATGCTGCTCTGTGCTCCTGACTCGTCGTCCTCAGCGTTGACAGCAGATAACTCGCGCGTCGCGTTGCCGCTGACGACGTCGCTACATGATCCGCGGCCTGCCCTTCAAACCAGGAGTCCTGTGCCTTTCTGCCGGACGGCTTGCCCTGCCTGCCCTCCGCCGGCGTCGACCAGGTAGTCTTCGCCGCAATCCTCTCTTCTTGCTCTCTCCGCTGCCCTTGCACCTTTTCACCTTTCCGCCGCCAACTGCGTCAGTGTGGCGAAGTCGTGACGCCTTACGTATAGCCTGTAGTCCGGGGCAGCGTTCTCGGAAGCTCGGTACAACTCCTGTGCCCTGCTGTACTTCGCCAAACGCATCAACAGCCTGAGTTCAATCAGGTAGTCCCTGAAGCTCTCTCCTTCTCTTTGATGGCGTGCCCTTATATGGAGGGGGGAGGAAGAAGTCCAAGAATTCTCTTCTGAAATCAGTCCACGACGAGTCCCTCAGCCCGCTGGAACCATTTCGCTGCCTTGTCTACGAATACCACACTCATCGCTCGTGGCATCCGATCCAACTCGATGCCGTAAGTAATCGCTCGCTCCTTCATTGTCTCCACGAAAACCAACGGGTCTGATCGGCCGTCATACTTCATACCCCATTTCCGTACTCGCTCGGCGACGACCCAGAGTGGGTGCCTCTCCGGAGGTACCGAGGGTGCGTGCAGCCGATGACCAGCCTTCGGTGCCGCGCCAAAGCAAAATTGTGGTACTCTCCTCCTTCCATCTTCGGATCCAAATGACTTCTCTGGTTCCGCTTCCGCTTATTCACTAAATCTAATTCATCATACCCTTTTCTTGAATTTCTTGATCTCTCTATTTTCTTACATTTTCTTTTCGTCCTTACCCTTTCCTTCGTACACCTGACACATATACGCCTACTCTTGTATATATATGTACAATTAAGCTCATTCATACATATACTCTCGAAAGAGAAAAATCGCACAGTTAACCCACATATATATCCATATATATATATGTCGGAACAGTATTATTGTCGGTCATCGTTTCGCGCAGCGAGTTTCGATCGCACTTGAATTCTGGACGCAACTAACTTGTGTCTCTCAATTATTCTTTGTGCCTACCATCGAACCTCACTCGGCGACAGCGACACAACGCTGTCGCCCCGCAAGAACGGTACTTCTTAAGCGACAATATACAAATTGGCTGATGCAATATGATGAAATCAATTCTCAGCAAATAGCCGAAAACTACAACCCCACACATACAACCTCATCACACACCGACACTGCAACCACACGCATAAATACGAAGGCATACAGAAAAGGGAAAATATGCGAGTAGGTAGCAAGCACAATTACAGTGCGTGCCAACATATTAGTACTACTTGCTTCGACACGGCCAACCTGACTTTAACACGGCCTCGTGTAACTCTAGCAAAAAGCTTCACTCAATAAATCTATTTATTCACAAATTATCAACCATATTTCATCCCCGTTTCTTCTTTCTCTTGATCGTTTTCGTTGTTCCATACAGAATCTTATCTTCAAGTTTTAGTTGCATTCTTGAACTAACATAATTCATCTTCTTTAACTTAATTCAAGTTTCTTTCTAATTACTTTCATTATCATACTTCCAACCGATCTATGTACATACGTCAAACTACCTTATGTGCCACACGTCATTATAAAAACATTTTTTTTTTTTTTTTTTTTGTGCACTATGATAAGTTCCTCACACTTTTCGTCCTTCAAGCAAACTGTCTCTTTCAACCGTTCTTATTTCAACCATTTCACTTATTTCAACCATTTCTCTTTAGTTCTGCTCATTACTGTCTCTTTCAAAAGTGTCTCAAAACATTACTGTCTCTTGCAACAGCTTCTCAAACCATTACTGTCTCTTTCAACAGCTTCTCAAAACATTACTGTCTCTTGCAACAGCTTCTCAAAACATTACTGTCTCTTTCAACAGCTTCTCAAAACATCATTTACTCCATTCCATTCAACATTATATAATCAAATGCCCCACACGCCATGATCAAAACTACTTCAGTACGTTTTGCACTTGTGCTTGCATTATTATATAATCCACATTGTATAATCTAATGCCCCACACGCCATGATCAAAACTACTTCAGTACGTTTTGCACTTGTGCTTGCATTATTATATAATCAAGTACTCTGCCATTTTCTTTGGCCAGCCGTACTCATCACTCTCTTTAGTGATTTCACTCTTCTTCACTCTCTTTAGTGACTTCAACATTCTTAACGTTTTTATTCTCGCTGTCTTTACCATTTTCAACTGTATTATCAATCTCGGCAATATTATTATAATTATCACACACATTCAATTCTTCGGGCACTTGCCCCTCTGGCAATCTTCTTAAATCTTCATGAGCATATTTGTAATTTCTTTTACTAGTTAGAGACCTTAAAATGTATCTGTCACCCTCTAAGACTCTGATTATTTCAAAAGGCCCCTTAAACTTTGGACTCAATTTAGTTTGATGCCTTTCTTCACTTTTTAGTAACAGAAAATCTCCAACTTTGTGTCTGATTACTTTCGCCTTATTTTTATCAAATCGTTGCTTATCATAAACTGAGTTAGCTAAAACATTCTTTTCGGCCTGTGCTCTTACATCTGGCAGATCAACCTCATGCTCAATGTCACTAGGTGGGAGTAATCCTAATGGGCGTGCCACCTTTCCCAATAGCATTTCTAGTGGACTAGCTTTCGTCACACGGTTAGTTGTACAATTGATTGCCAACTGCACCTCTCCTAACACATTCTGCCAAGACTGAGTTCCGGCTTCAACTGCAGTCAACATATTTTTTAACGTGCTCATGGTTCGTTCCACTTGGCCATTAGCTCGGCTAGCACCGGTACTAATCAAATGCAAGTTTATTTTCTTATCTGCACAGAATTGACTAAACTTTGTACCCGTAAAGCACCTTCCCTGGTCAGCTATTATTCGGTTTGGTACTCCAAACAAGTGAATAGCGGATTGAACAGCATTTATGCAACTTTCACTATCTAATTTAAGGCTATGACTAAGATAGACATACTTGGTAAACGCGTCTACTTGAACGATAACATATTCCTTCTGATCACTTTTGCCACTTAATTTTCCAGTTATATCCATATGGATGTAATTCAGCTTGTATTTTGCCTGATGATGATTTGGACACTTTACAAGTGATACAGTTATCAACGAATTTCCTAACATATTTTGACATATTGTCAAACCAATAAAAATCGTAGACTTTATCTAGTGTCTTCTCCCAACCTAAATGCATTATTGACTCGTGTACTTGATTTATAACGGACCATCTAAAGGCACGTGGCACCACTGGTAAACAACGTGTTCTGCCATTTCTTTGTATTTTCCGGTGAAGAACTTCTGCCCTTAGCTCATAGGTTTTCGCTATGTCTTCAGCAAGAGAAAAGTCTTTTAATTTATTCACAATTTCGGCTATGTCCGAGTCTCGACGCTGTTCAGCAATGAACCAGTTACTTGAAATTTCAGTCAGATCAACTCTTTTCTCTTCAATCACCCTAACTGTGGAAGTAGGCTCTAGCAAAGGTGGATTTCTTGACAAAAAGTCAACGTGCGCCATTCTTTTTCCCTCTCTATATTGAATATCAAATGTAAACACCTGCAAATAAGCCCACCAACGTTGAGCTCTGGGGGTCAAATCTTGTTTATTTTTTGACGCTTTTAGCGAGTTACAATCAGTAAACACAGTAAAATTCCTTCCCAACAAATAGTGTCGAAAATGTTTAATAGAGTTTACAACAGCTAGAGTTTCCAACTCATAAGAGTGATACCTTGACTCTGCAGGTGAAGTAGTTTTGCTATAGTATTCTATTACATGAGGTTTGTTGTTAATTTTGTGTAATAAAATTGCACCGTAGCCATGTCAACTTGCATCTGTATGCAACTCAATTGGATAATTTGGGTCGCAAATCATAAGCACTGGTTTATCAGTAAGAATATGAATAACTTTTTTTCGTATCTGCTCGTGTTCAGTTTTCCAGCTAAATTTACTTTTCTCTGAAGTTAAGAAGTACAACGGTTTCATCAACTGTGAACATCTCTCAATAAATTGTCGGAAATAAGATGCCAAGCCAATGAATTGTCTAAGTGTTGTGACTGACTGTGGAGGTGGCAGAGCAGTCAACGCTACTATCTTCTGAGGATTTGGACGAATTTCACCCTTTAAGACTTTCTTTCCCTGTACTCATTTACCAAAATAAATTACAAGTAAAATACAAAAAGCTGATTCACATCAACATTTAACTCCTGGCAATTAAAGCAAGGATTGATCCTCGGCCAAAGAATTGCAACTTATTCACAATACGGACTCCTTGTGCTGTTCAGCCACAAGACAATCACAAATGCATGCGAGACTTCTGGAAACGATGTCAACATGATCCATTCTTCAAATAAAATAAGCACACCATCTTTGTGCTCTATAAAAACAACAAATCTCTATCCTTCAAAAAGTAATGATGAAATGCATATAGCGTATAGCAACACAGCATAGAATTTGAAACTAGTTTATTAAAGAAAAACTCAACGACAATCGTATGCAGTAAAATGAGCACTCGTATCAGTATGAAACTCGACAAACAAACTCAAGAAACAATATATTTTTTTTTTTTTTCCATGAGCTTCATCGAAAGATTTAAAATTTTCGCACATTACATATTCCAGTACTACATATCAAATGTATTACCAACAAATTTTGTACTTAGCTTTTATCTCAATGAACATTCTGGAACCTCCTGGAATCTCATTCTCCGCATTCAAGCGTCCACACGGCGGCGGCGCTGCACTGGTCCAAAAAACTTTTTTTTTTTTGTCTTTTTTAATTTGTATGCCACTTTTCACTCTATCTCTCGCTCACTCTCGATTTCATTGCCAAGCAAGAAAAAAAAAACACACCGCAAGCCACATGAACATACACGAACATGATCCTTCTCGCTGCGCTATTAATTTCTGTGAAGTTCAACCAACTCCCATTGACCTCGTCAGATGCCGGCTTTTACAAGTTAATCAAATTTTAATTTTATTGCTTCACTTCTCATGTAGAGTCGCGAGCCAGATCCCACTTCTGATGTCGGAACAGTATTATTGTCGGTCATCGTTTCGCGCAGCGAGTTTCGATCGCACTTGAATTCTGGACGCAACTAACTTGTGTCTCTCAATTATTCTTTGTGCCTACCATCGAACCTCACTCGGCGACAGCGACACAACGCTGTCGCCCCGCAAGAACGGTACTTCTTAAGCGACAATATACAAATTGGCTGATGCAATATGATGAAATCAATTCTCAGAAAATAGCCGAAAACTACAACCCCACACATACAACCTCATCACACACCGACACTGCAACCACACGCATAAATACGAAGGCATACAGAAAAGGGAAAATATGCGAGTAGGTAGCAAGCACAATTACAGTGCGTGCCAACATATTAGTACTACTTGCTTCGACATATATATAAGTTAAGACTATCGACAATCTAAGGAGGCTGGAGAGTTCAGTCAGACATTCAAGGAGAGAACCTGATCAGTAGACCTGATTTAGTTCAGTTTATATTCGGACTAGAGACAGTTTAGGCCTATTGTTCCAAATTATATAAAATATATTATTTCATTGAACACCAAGTTGTTATATATTTACAAGAACCCAACACAGCGTCCCCAATCACTAGTACTCTAGTGTGGGAGCGGTTAAGTTATGTTTGCATATATACATAAATGCATGCGCAGCCACCTACTTTCATCTACATACATATATACGCATATGCGCGTTCATTTGATCGTTTTCTATTCTCTCTTCTTTTTGCCAATCCGCTAATCCGCTATTCCGCCGATACATATGTACTTACGCGCCGGCCGTTACAAACGTGCCGGCTAACCCACGCTATAATTTCGGCGCGCTTTTGGTACAGCACGCGCCAAAAAATTGTAACCCTTACGTCCTTCGTTATGCCGTCCGCCTACCGTCGGATCCTCTGCCAATCTTTCGTAATTTCTTTCGCCGCTTCTCCCAATAGATTAACTTTTCTCGTTTCAGTTTCCAGTCGCCGTTTATTTTCACAAATCACTTAACCTCTTTTAAAAACTTACCGCTCTTTTAAAACAAATCGCACAATTTGAATTCACTTCTCCTCGTCGTCCGACGACTATTGCTCCTCAACGCCGACTACCTCTCGCTTTTTCTTGCTCGCAGAAAAGGCTCGACGTCGGCGACGCAACTCTTCACTCAAAACTCTCCACGCAGGGTTGCGTTGCCGATCGCCGATAGATCATCTACGCTTTGGGCGGCTTTTTTTTAAACGAAAATTTAAATAAACACTAATACTACTTAATTGATTAACTTTAACTTTAATTACTATACTTAAATCTTAACCTTAATGACTGACCGCTGGGCGAAGCGGTCAGGTTGCAGAGGGCCTTTTAAGTTAAAGTGAAAGTGAAGCAGTTATTAAGCGTGCGCCGCACGAGGCGGTTGTAATCTAAAGTATATATCGATTAATCTTATATAAATCCAATTCAATATTTCATGTTTCCTATTAATTAATTCAACTCAAAAATCTATTTTCACTTACTGATTAATCTTATATAAATCCAATTTAATATTTCATTTTCCATTAATTAATTCAACTCAAAAATCTGTTTTCCCTTATCGGTTAATCTTATGAGGCGCTGATCGGCGAGCCGCCTCACAACATCCAAAATAGAGTTTAAAACAAGTAAGAAAGCTCTAGTCGAGACTGCTCGATTACGAGATCCCCTGAACCGTTCGAGCAACAGCCATTTCAATCATTTTTAGCGTCTCTCTGCTTACATAAACATACAAATAAACACGAAAATACACACATACACATGCAAACACACATACATTACATGGGAAATTAATTTTTTAATATCTTCTTTGTGGACGTACGTTCTTCATGAAACTTTTAGATTGTGTTTATATCATTAATATGCGTGTATGTGCCGAAGCTCAAATCTCTAGTATTTGAAATACGCCTTTTACAAACTTATGTGTGGGGGGGTGAATAGATGGGTGGGGGTGACATTGAGCAAAAATCGAAATTCTATAAAGTACATATCAATCTACAAATTTGGATACTCCAGCTCTAAAGATGTAGGAGATATATTTTTATAATTAACTTTTAATACAATTTTTTATCGATAAAAAAATAACAGGACGAGTCATCGATTTTTGGTGAGAAACTCGATATGCGCGCTGTATATACGGTCATTTTAAAAAAAAGTTGAAGTCTCTAGCTATTAATCTAGCATATAAGTCCTTAATTTGGTTTGTGAAAATGGAATAAAAGGCGAAGAACGCGGTAAGACTGTGTTCAGTGGAAGCGAGCGACATATCTGGAGGATGGATGGAAGACGGCGACGGACTCAAGGCTAAACGGTGAAACATAACCCCCACATAACGGAATAGCGGATTGGCGAAAAGAAGAGAGAGTAGAAAACAATCAAATGAACGAGCATATATGTATATATATATATTTATATATATGTAGGATATAACTTTATTTAGTGAGAAATGTCTACAATATATTTATTTATTATTATGGATTAGTTTTAGTTACACTTATATGCGACTTAATTAATTGAACGAAAACGCGATCTTTTCACTTCTGGTGTTCTCTACTTCACTTTCTGTCTTCTCTTTCTTATTCGGTGCTCTTGACTCGCACGACTTAACAGCTTGACGACTACATTACGACTGACTGTCCGACAACTAACTCCCGACTCTTCTTCTTCTAAGAACGACTCTTGATCTTGTTCAAAGCTTGCGTTCATTCCGAACTATTCGGCGGTTTATCGACCAGGGATGTTTTAAATTTTACCAATCCCACATTCGGCCCTCCTGACAAGTCCTTCGACACGAAGGAATCCTCATTTTTATATACTCTGCCACTGCCGTCTTCCTCTGAGGTCCTTCTCCAACTACCTTCTCTTCTTTCATTTTCGTTTTAATTCCGTCTGTTCTCTTCAACAATTTTTTATGCAACACCGTTTCATTTATTTTAAAGCAGTACAAACTTAAGCGCTTCTCGCTGTTCTTCTTGGTCTCTAACATACTTGGAGAAACACATTCTGAAACTCTTGGCCTAATAGCTTGCTTCGCTACCGAACCTTTTATCTTTCGACCAGTCTTTTGACCACTATCTATTACTTGTTTCGGATGCTGATGCACCGAAGACTCTAAATCTACTTGCTTACCATGCACATGACTGCAAGTTCATTCGCCACTTCAATGCTAGAATTGTAATTAACGTTACTTTCTATGCATACTTCATTAACTTTAGGCTGTAATAATATTCTATCCTCAGTTACTACTATATCAACGAATTTTAAGATTGTTGTGCCAAGAATTGCTTCGACTCCGATATCCTCATCTGGCACGACATGAAATTCTATATTCATTTCAACATTATCAATCTTTGCTGCTACTGTAAAACTTCCGAACGTCAATATTTGACCATCACCTGCGCCCTTCAAGGTTTTACTAAGGCCTGTCAACTGTCTTATTCCCAACCTCCGGTATACATTCTTCTGCATGAGACACAAGTCTGCTCCAGTATCAACTAAGCCTTTGCAAATCACTGCGCCACAAACTATATCCTTCAATTCTAATCCAGAACTAACGAATTTCCCCGCGCACTTTTGAGTTGACTTTTCTCCATTAACAACATTCACAGATTTCTTTTGCTCATTTTCAACTCTGCCCTGGCACTGCACTGCACGATGTCCAGGCTTACCGCATTTAAAGCAACAGAACTCTTTTTTAGGGCAATCCTTCAATATATGCGAGTCATCTCCACATTTAAAGCATTTTCTATCCTTGCCATCTGGAAAATCTTTTGCTGAATTCTCTTTCTCGACCATTGCTGACTCGGTTTTATTCGACACTGCCTTTGAATACCGCAACCTCTGATAACTCTCCATCTGTGACTTCAATTGTTTAATTGATATAGCTTGATACAAAAGCGTCTTATTTATTTTAGAGTCCGGTATCCCTTCAATAAAATAATCAATCAAACTCTCCTCATCTAAATCGATATTCTTTGCTATATCCATCAAAGCATACAAATATTCCTGAAGTGTCTCACCTTTTTTCAGCTGTCTCTCTCTCAACCTTCTATGAATTTCTGCTGATGTCACCTTTACCTCAAATTCACTTCTCAATGCGGCTTTCAACTTCTGCCAGTTATTGATACCTCTCTGACTGCGAATAAACAACTTAGCAGCACCTTTAAGTAATTGCTTTGCATACACAAACAACTGCAATTCTGACCACTGAACTGTAACTGCACACTCTTCAACTTCTGAAATCCACTGTTCTACATCCATTGAACTCGAGCCATTAAACTTATTTACACTATCTTCTACATCTTTAAGTGTGAACCACGATCTGCCTTGCTCAACATTACGCGCCAACGGAACTGTGTTCACTACTGCACATAGCTCGCAAATAACTGTCGACCGTTTTTTTTCTTGCGCTCTCGTTGCGAGCACAACCGAAAAAGTTCGTTCTCTCTCGCTCTCGCTCTGAGCAAGAGACTCTTGCTGTCTTCATTTATGTTTTCTGTTGAGCTGTTTTCATTGAGCTCTTTGTATTTCGGTCTTTTAATGAGCAGTGCGTAAAGAGCGAAACGAAAAGCGCTCGCACAATGAGACTCAGCAAAAGACCGTTTGACCGAAAAACTCAACGCAAACGGTCTTTACATTTATTTGCGTAGTTGTGAAAAAGAAATAATATAATTTTTTTAACAAAACAATTTCAATTTATTTTCAGAAATTTTTTTTTCATGTCACTCATATATACATATATTTTTTTAATATTTCTTATATACTATGTGTTAAGCTTAATAATAAGTAAGGCGTTCAGATTTTCTGCACTAATCGAACTTCTGCGTTCACTTAATATAAAGTGTAGGGCTGAGAATGCCCGTTCGACGGAAACTTGCGTTGCAGGTGTGGCCAACACAACTTGCGCTAGTGCACTTATATGAGGTAACTTAAGCTGCAAGTCATTAAAAAAATCCAATATACATATTTGAATTTAATGGCAAGCGACGTTGTTTTCGATGTCAGCATAAATTCTGCCAAGTTTTGCAGAAACAGGGTCTTTTTTGCTTTCTGACACTGTCTGAAGATCGCAATTAACAAATTTCGTCTGCAAAACAGACGCTTAGTGGTTTTCTTGCCTATGCGTGTGAATGTATACCAATACATACGCAAAAGACCGTTTGCTTCATTGAACACGACGAAACGGTCTTGGAACAACCAGAACAAAACGAAATAGAAAAAAAAACGGTTTCGCTCCGAGCGCGAGCGAGCTCATTTAAGAACCGAAAAAACGGTTGCTCGCTGAGTCTTTTCGTAAAGAGTCAGAAAAAGACACATATTTGAAGACAACGAGAAACGGTCGACAGTTATTTGCGAGCTATGCTACTGCATCATCTTAGTCCTCTTCCTCTACTGCCAAACCATAATACTCTAATAGCCTGTTCTGCAATACTCAGTTGCACTTCTTCTAATTTATCTCTCAATTGGCCAACAACAAGCCCTAAAATCTCGCTTCGTTCCATTTTGCCGCTATTTGTCAATTTACTTAAACTATAAATTTCAACTTCTAGCTTTTCGTTATTTAAATTATTCGGCAGCCCGATCAGCTGTGAATTTACATATAATCGATTATGTTATGTTAGATGACGCTAGAATAACAGATTCGGTTATGTTAATTAACACTTATAACTTTGCTCGCTTACAATTGCTCGTTGCTATGGAGCAGCACCAACTTCTGTATAGATCTTAGTGCACAGCCACCTGACTTACGCTCTCGATCGACTACGTCCAACGACGAATTTCACCAGCAACTTTGGATAATTAATCGCAGCGCACAGCCACCTTGCCTGCATTCCTGATTAATTGCGACTAAGATTCCCTCGACGCACTTCGTCTCAACGCACAGCCACCTAGCTTGCGTTCCTGATCGAATACGTCCAACGACGAATCTTAACACCAACTTCGCGTGATTGATCTTACCGCACAGCCACCTTGCTTTCGCTCTTGATCAACTGCGTCCAACGACGGATTTCGTCAGCAACTTTGTGTACTTAATCGTAACGCGCATCCACCTAGCTCGCGTTCTTGATTAACTTCGTCTCTTTACGCACCAGCTCATCCGCCTGCGTATCAGCAAAATTTTTCATCCACCGACTTCTTCGACATCTCTGCTCGCACTTTTCGTCTTTGTCTTTTACTCTTTCTGCTTGTGCGCGTTGCTTTCGCAGAAAAAGTGAATTTCGCCAGAATTTGAAATTGTCACTGAGCGTCTCTTTTTGTCTCGCTCACACCCTCGCAATAATTGTTCATTTCTCACTTTTCAGCAGCTTTGTCTTTCGTGATTTAATTATTTAAATTGTTTAAAGTGTAACTTGGACCACATCCCGGACGAGCTCCCAAATTGTAGGATATAACTTTATTTAGTGATAAATGTCTACAATATATTTATTTATTATTATGGATTAGTTTTAGTTACACTTATATGCGACTTAATTAATTGAACGAAAACGCGATCTTTTCACTTCTTGTGTTCTCTACTTCACTTTCTGTCTTCTCTTTCTTATTCGGTGCTCTTGACTCGCACGACTTAACAGCTTGACGACTACATTACGACTTAACAGCTTGACGACTACATTACGAATGACTGTCCGACAACTAACTCCCGACTCTTCTTCTTTTAAGAACGACTCTTGATCTTGTTCAAAGCTTGCGTTCACTCCGAACTATTCGGCGGTTTATCGACCAGGGATGTTTTAAATTTTACCGATCCCACATATATATATATATCGTCCACTTATATAAATGAGTCGCACTCCAACGCATCGAACCCTTCTCGTGGGAACTGCATATTCAGCATATTTGGAAGTCACCAACGATCAGGCCACTCATTTTCACCACGATCACGCCACCATCGATATACATTTCTAGCTATATAAGACAAATAAATTTTCTATCACAAACTCAGTTTTAATTTTGAACTCTAAGACCACTTGTACGCAATTATTTAGAATAAATATTTTTTTTATTCAAACAATAAGTTCGGTCTTATTATTATATATATATATATATATATATATATATATATATATATATATATATATATGTCAAAGCTGAAAACCAAACACAGTATCCCTTAGCGCAGCGAGTTTCGGTGGCCGTCCACTTCTCAAACGATTCTTTGTCTTTTTCATTTCTTGTGCCTACCACCGAACCACACTCGACGACAGCTACAAACGCTGTCGTCCCGCTAAAACGGGACTTTTCCAGCCTACAAAACATAATCGACCATTACAGCAGTCGCAACAAACAAAATAGAAAAACCATACGCATTCACATGCTGCACTCTAAATACTCTTCACAACTTTACCATGCATGCTGCGCTCGTGTCAGACCAAAACAATCACCATACCTTGTCACAGTACTCGCATTCTTTGTTCAAGGGAATCAAACACACACACACATGTATGAAGACATGCAAAGAGGGAAATAGGCAAGTAGGTAGAAAGCACAATTACAGTGCGCGCCAATATATTAATACTACTTGCGCTTCGACACGGCCATCCTGACCTTAACACGGCCTCGTGTAACTCTTACAAGAAAAAGCTTTACTCAATAAATCAATTAATTCAAAAATTATCAACCATATTTCAATCCCGTTTCATCTCGTAAATTCATTTATTACGACTATTTTCCATGCAGAATATTATCTTCAGACTTTAGTTACATTCTTGAACTTACATAATTCATCTTCTTTAACTTCAACGTCCTTTATTCTTTACATTATCATACTTTTGATCTAAATCAAATTATCTTATCAAGCCACACGTCATCATCAAAACATTTGTTCTTTACTTGTGCACTATGACAAATTATTCTTTCAAGCATATAGTCTCTTTCGACCGTTTTACCTTCACTCATTTCATTGCTGTCTTGCTCAACCATTTCATCTTCAATCATTTCATTGCTGACTCTTTTAACCATTTCTCTTCCATTCAGATCATTGCTGACTCTTTCTCTCTGTTTCTGTCTCTCTCAACAGTTACTCTCACTTACAACAGTTTCTCAAAATATTACTGTCTCTTGCAACAGCTTCTCAATACATTACTGTCTCTTCCAACAGCTTCTCAATACATTACTGCGCGATTTTCTAATACATGTGCACACACGGATCGTTTATTCTATGCGTATAGACAAAAGCGCGCCTTTTTACATATTCTAAGAATTGCGATTGATTTCTGGATTTTCTAGCTGTTACTGTAGTTTTGTTAGATGACGCTCTGTTTATACCCTGAACCCATTGAAAATGGGAAATCAGGGTATAATGGTTTTGTTAAAAGTATGTAACAGGGAGAAGGAGGCGTGGCAGACCCCACAAAGTATATATGTATATTCTTGATCAGGGCGACAAACTGAATCGATTTAGCCATGTCCGTCTGTCCGTCTGTCCGTCTGTCCGTATGTATGAACGCGTCGATTTCTGAAGATATAGAAGCTAGAGACTTCAACTTTTTTTTAAAATGCTCGTATATAGCGCGCGCATATCGAGTTTATCACTAAAAATCGATAACTCATCCCGTTATTTTTTTATCGATCAAAAACCTTATCGAAAACCAGTTATAAAATTATATCTCCTACACCTTTAGAGCTAAAGTCTCCAAATTTTAAATGTAGACTCGACTGCACGTGATAGAATTTCGATTTTTGTTATAATTCACCCCCCACCCCTATATCCACCCCCTTACCCTCATCTCTGTAAAAGGCGTATTTCAAATACTAGAGACTTGAGCTTTGGCAAATATACGCATAGTAATGATAAAACCACATTCTGAAAGTTTCATGAAGAACGTACGTCCACAAAAAAAGTTATTGAACAATTAAGTTCCCATAGTAAGCCCACACTGCAGCCCATGCCTGTTAATGCATGCGTGCCTATGGGTGTTTATGTATATGTTTGCGTGTGTGTGTGTGTTTGTTTAAGCTGAATGACACTAAAAATTATTGAAATGACTGTTGCTCGGAGGGTTCAGGGTATCTCGTAGTCGAGCAGTCTCGACTAGAGCTTTCTTACTTGTTTTACGTTATTGTATTTTAGCTACCAAATGGTCAAGCAAAGCTGCTAAAGGCGACGCAAGTTATGTTAGAGTAGCGGAGTTTCAAAGCCCCATCAATGTTATGCTTTTTTTTTTTATACATATTTTATTATACCCTGAACCCATTGAAAATAAAAAATCTGGTTTTGTGAAAAGTATGTAACAGGCAGAAGGAATCAACCCATAAAGTATATATGTATGTATATTCTTGACGATGAGCTGAGTCGATATAGTCCTGTCCGTCTGTCCGTCCGTCCGTCAGTATGTATGAACGCGTCGATTTCAGAAGATATAATAGCTAGAGACTTGAACCGTATATACAGCGCGGATATCGAGTTTCTCACCAAAACTCGATAACTCGTCGTGTTATTTTTTTATCGATAATAAATCTTATCAAAAGTTAATTATAAAAATATATCTCCTACATCTTTGGAGCTGGAGTATCCAAATTTAAAATGTAGATTGATATGTACTTTATAGAATTTCGATTTTTGCTCAATGTCACCCACACCCCTCTATCCACCACCTCACCAATAAGTTTGTAAAAGGCGTATTTCAAATACTAGAGACTTGAGCCTTGGCACATACACGCATATTAATGATATATAATGCCTTGTCTACGAATACCACACTCATCGCTCGTGGCATCCGATCCAACTCGATGCCGTAAGTAATCGCTCGCTCCTTCATTGTCTCCACGAAAACCAACGGGTCTGATCGGCCGTCATACTTCATACCCCATTTCCGTACTCGCTCGGCGACGACCCAGAGTGGGTGCCTCTCCGGAGGTACCGAGGGTGCGTGCAGCCGATGACCAGCCTTCGGTGCCGCGCCAAAGCAAAATTGTGGTACTCTCCTCCTTCCATCTTCGGATCCAAATGACTTCTCTGGTTCCGCTTCCGCTTATTCACTAAATCTAATTCATCATACCCTTTTCTTGAATTTCTTGATCTCTCTATTTTCTTACATTTTCTTTTCGTCCTTACCCTTTCCTTCGTACACCTGACACATATACGCCTACTCTTGTATATATATGTACAATTAAGCTCATTCATACATATACTCTCGAAAGAGAAAAATCGCACAGTTAACCCACATATATATCCATATATATATATGTCGGAACAGTATTATTGTCGGTCATCGTTTCGCGCAGCGAGTTTCGATCGCACTTGAATTCTGGACGCAACTAACTTGTGTCTCTCAATTATTCTTTGTGCCTACCATCGAACCTCACTCGGCGACAGCGACACAACGCTGTCGCCCCGCAAGAACGGTACTTCTTAAGCGACAATATACAAATTGGCTGATGCAATATGATGAAATCAATTCTCAGAAAATAGCCGAAAACTACAACCCCACACATACAACCTCATCACACACCGACACTGCAACCACACGCATAAATACGAAGGCATACAGAAAAGGGAAAATATGCGAGTAGGTAGCAAGCACAATTACAGTGCGTGCCAACATATTAGTACTACTTGCTTCGACACGGCCAACCTGACTTTAACACGGCCTCGTGTAACTCTAGCAAAAAGCTTCACTCAATAAATCTATTTATTCACAAATTATCAACCATATTTCATCCCCGTTTCTTCTTTCTCTTGATCGTTTTCGTTGTTCCATACAGAATCTTATCTTCAAGTTTTAGTTGCATTCTTGAACTAACATAATTCATCTTCTTTAACTTAATTCAAGTTTCTTTCTAATTACTTTCATTATCATACTTCCAACCGATCTATGTACATACGTCAAACTACCTTATGTGCCACACGTCATTATAAAAACATTTTTTTTTTTTTTTTTTTGTGCACTATGATAAGTTCCTCACACTTTTCGTCCTTCAAGCATACTGTCTCTTTCAACCGTTCTTATTTCAACCATTTCACTTATTTCAACCATTTCTCTTTAGTTCTGCTCATTACTGTCTCTTTCAAAAGTGTCTCAAAACATTACTGTCTCTTGCAACAGCTTCTCAAACCATTACTGTCTCTTTCAACAGCTTCTCAAAACATTACTGTCTCTTGCAACAGCTTCTCAAAACATTACTGTCTCTTTCAACAGCTTCTCAAAACATCATTTACTCCATTCCATTCAACATTATATAATCAAATGCCCCACACGCCATGATCAAAACTACTTCAGTACGTTTTGCACTTGTGCTTGCATTATTATATAATCCACATTGTATAATCTAATGCCCCACACGCCATGATCAAAACTACTTCAGTACGTTTTGCACTTGTGCTTGCATTATTATATAATCAAGTACTCTGCCATTTTCTTTGGCCAGCCGTACTCATCACTCTCTTTAGTGATTTCACTCTTCTTCACTCTCTTTAGTGACTTCAACATTCTTAACGTTTTTATTCTCGCTGTCTTTACCATTTTCAACTGTATTATCAATCTCGGCAATATTATTATAATTATCACACACATTCAATTCTTCGGGCACTTGCCCCTCTGGCAATCTTCTTAAATCTTCATGAGCATATTTGTAATTTCTTTTACTAGTTAGAGACCTTAAAATGTATCTGTCACCCTCTAAGACTCTGATTATTTCAAAAGGCCCCTTAAACTTTGGACTCAATTTAGTTTGATGCCTTTCTTCACTTTTTAGTAACAGAAAATCTCCAACTTTGTGTCTGATTACTTTCGCCTTATTTTTATCAAATCGTTGCTTATCATAAACTGAGTTAGCTAAAACATTCTTTTCGGCCTGTGCTCTTACATCTGGCAGATCAACCTCATGCTCAATGTCACTAGGTGGGAGTAATCCTAATGGGCGTGCCACCTTTCCCAATAGCATTTCTAGTGGACTAGCTTTCGTCACACGGTTAGTTGTACAATTGATTGCCAACTGCACCTCTCCTAACACATTCTGCCAAGACTGAGTTCCGGCTTCAACTGCAGTCAACATATTTTTTAACGTGCTCATGGTTCGTTCCACTTGGCCATTAGCTCGGCTAGCACCGGTACTAATCAAATGCAAGTTTATTTTCTTATCTGCACAGAATTGACTAAACTTTGTACCCGTAAAGCACCTTCCCTGGTCAGCTATTATTCGGTTTGGTACTCCAAACAAGTGAATAGCGGATTGAACAGCATTTATGCAACTTTCACTATCTAATTTAAGGCTATGACTAAGATAGACATACTTGGTAAACGCGTCTACTTGAACGATAACATATTCCTTCTGATCACTTTTGCCACTTAATTTTCCAGTTATATCCATATGGATAGTGTGCCAAGGAATATTGATTTTCGGAATTGGATGTAATTCAGCTTGTATTTTGCCTGATGATGATTTGGACACTTTACAAGTGATACAGTTATCAACGAATTTCCTAACATATTTTGACATATTGTCAAACCAATAAAAATCGTAGACTTTATCTAGTGTCTTCTCCCAACCTAAATGCATTATTGACTCGTGTACTTGATTTATAACGGACCATCTAAAGGCACGTGGCACCACTGGTAAACAACGTGTTCTGCCATTTCTTTGTATTTTCCGGTGAAGAACTTCTGCCCTTAGCTCATAGGTTTTCGCTATGTCTTCAGCAAGAGAAAAGTCTTTTAATTTATTCACAATTTCGGCTATGTCCGAGTCTCGACGCTGTTCAGCAATGAACCAGTTACTTGAAATTTCAGTCAGATCAACTCTTTTCTCTTCAATCACCCTAACTGTGGAAGTAGGCTCTAGCAAAGGTGGATTTCTTGACAAAAAGTCAACGTGCGCCATTCTTTTTCCCTCTCTATATTGAATATCAAATGTAAACACCTGCAAATAAGCCCACCAACGTTGAGCTCTGGGGGTCAAATCTTGTTTATTTTTTGACGCTTTTAGCGAGTTACAATCAGTAAACACAGTAAAATTCCTTCCCAACAAATAGTGTCGAAAATGTTTAATAGAGTTTACAACAGCTAGAGTTTCCAACTCATAAGAGTGATACCTTGACTCTGCAGGTGAAGTAGTTTTGCTATAGTATTCTATTACATGAGGTTTGTTGTTAATTTTGTGTAATAAAATTGCACCGTAGCCATGTCAACTTGCATCTGTATGCAACTCAATTGGATAATTTGGGTCGCAAATCATAAGCACTGGTTTATCAGTAAGAATATGAATAACTTTTTTTCGTATCTGCTCGTGTTCAGTTTTCCAGCTAAATTTACTTTTCTCTGAAGTTAAGAAGTACAACGGTTTCATCAACTGTGAACATCTCTCAATAAATTGTCGGAAATAAGATGCCAAGCCAATGAATTGTCTAAGTGTTGTGACTGACTGTGGAGGTGGCAGAGCAGTCAACGCTACTATCTTCTGAGGATTTGGACGAATTTCACCCTTTAAGACTTTCTTTCCCTGTACTCATTTACCAAAATAAATTACAAGTAAAATACAAAAAGCTGATTCACATCAACATTTAACTCCTGGCAATTAAAGCAAGGATTGATCCTCGGCCAAAGAATTGCAACTTATTCACAATACGGACTCCTTGTGCTGTTCAGCCACAAGACAATCACAAATGCATGCGAGACTTCTGGAAACGATGTCAACATGATCCATTCTTCAAATAAAATAAGCACACCATCTTTGTGCTCTATAAAAACAACAAATCTCTATCCTTCAAAAAGTAATGATGAAATGCATATAGCGTATAGCAACACAGCATAGAATTTGAAACTAGTTTATTAAAGAAAAACTCAACGACAATCGTATGCAGTAAAATGAGCACTCGTATCAGTATGAAACTCGACAAACAAACTCAAGAAACAATATATTTTTTTTTTTTCCATGAGCTTCATCGAAAGATTTAAAATTTTCGCACATTACATATTCCAGTACTACATATCAAATGTATTACCAACAAATTTTGTACTTAGCTTTTATCTCAATGAACATTCTGGAACCTCCTGGAATCTCATTCTCCGCATTCAAGCGTCCACACGGCGGCGGCGCTGCACTGGTCCAAAAACTTTTTTTTTTTTGTCTTTTTTAATTTGTATGCCACTTTTCACTCTATCTCTCGCTCACTCTCGATTTCATTGCCAAGCAAGAAAAAAAAAACACACCGCAAGCCACATGAACATACACGAACATGATCCTTCTCGCTGCGCTATTAATTTCTGTGAAGTTCAACCAACTCCCATTGACCTCGTCAGATGCCGGCTTTTACAAGTTAATCAAATTTTAATTTTATTGCTTCACTTCTCATGTAGAGTCGCGAGCCAGATCCCACTTCTGATGTCGGAACAGTATTATTGTCGGTCATCGTTTCGCGCAGCGAGTTTCGATCGCACTTGAATTCTGGACGCAACTAACTTGTGTCTCTCAATTATTCTTTGTGCCTACCATCGAACCTCACTCGGCGACAGCGACACAACGCTGTCGCCCCGCAAGAACGGTACTTCTTAAGCGACAATATACAAATTGGCTGATGCAATATGATGAAATCAATTCTCAGAAAATAGCCGAAAACTACAACCCCACACATACAACCTCATCACACACCGACACTGCAACCACACGCATAAATACGAAGGCATACAGAAAAGGGAAAATATGCGAGTAGGTAGCAAGCACAATTACAGTGCGTGCCAACATATTAGTACTACTTGCTTCGACATATATATAAGTTAAGACTATCGACAATCTAAGGAGGCTGGAGAGTTCAGTCAGACATTCAAGGAGAGAACCTGATCAGTAGACCTGATTTAGTTCAGTTTATATTCGGACTAGAGACAGTTTAGGCCTATTGTTCCAAATTATATAAAATATATTATTTCATTGAACACCAAGTTGTTATATATTTACAAGAACCCAACACAGCGTCCCCAATCACTAGTACTCTAGTGTGGGAGCGGTTAAGTTATGTTTGCATATATACATAAATGCATGCGCAGCCACCTACTTTCATCTACATACATATATACGCATATGCGCGTTCATTTGATCGTTTTCTATTCTCTCTTCTTTTTGCCAATCCGCTAATCCGCTATTCCGCCGATACATATGTACTTACGCGCCGGCCGTTACAAACGTGCCGGCTAACCCACGCTATAATTTCGGCGCGCTTTTGGTACAGCACGCGCCAAAAAATTGTAACCCTTACGTCCTTCGTTATGCCGTCCGCCTACCGTCGGATCCTCTGCCAATCTTTCGTAATTTCTTTCGCCGCTTCTCCCAATAGATTAACTTTTCTCGTTTCAGTTTCCAGTCGCCGTTTATTTTCACAAATCACTTAACCTCTTTTAAAAACTTACCGCTCTTTTAAAACAAATCGCACAATTTGAATTCACTTCTCCTCGTCGTCCGACGACTATTGCTCCTCAACGCCGACTACCTCTCGCTTTTTCTTGCTCGCAGAAAAGGCTCGACGTCGGCGACGCAACTCTTCACTCAAAACTCTCCACGCAGGGTTGCGTTGCCGATCGCCGATAGATCATCTACGCTTTGGGCGGCTTTTTTTTAAACGAAAATTTAAATAAACACTAATACTACTTAATTGATTAACTTTAACTTTAATTACTATACTTAAATCTTAACCTTAATGACTGACCGCTGGGCGAAGCGGTCAGGTTGCAGAGGGCCTTTTAAGTTAAAGTGAAAGTGAAGCAGTTATTAAGCGTGCGCCGCACGAGGCGGTTGTAATCTAAAGTATATATCGATTAATCTTATATAAATCCAATTCAATATTTCATGTTTCCTATTAATTAATTCAACTCAAAAATCTATTTTCACTTACTGATTAATCTTATATAAATCCAATTTAATATTTCATTTTCCATTAATTAATTCAACTCAAAAATCTGTTTTCCCTTATCGGTTAATCTTATGAGGCGCTGATCGGCGAGCCGCCTCACAACATCCAAAATAGAGTTTAAAACAAGTAAGAAAGCTCTAGTCGAGACTGCTCGATTACGAGATCCCCTGAACCGTTCGAGCAACAGCCATTTCAATCATTTTTAGCGTCTCTCTGCTTACATAAACATACAAATAAACACGAAAATACACACATACACATGCAAACACACATACATTACATGGGAAATTAATTTTTTAATATCTTCTTTGTGGACGTACGTTCTTCATGAAACTTTTAGATTGTGTTTATATCATTAATATGCGTGTATGTGCCGAAGCTCAAATCTCTAGTATTTGAAATACGCCTTTTACAAACTTATGTGTGGGGGGGTGAATAGATGGGTGGGGGTGACATTGAGCAAAAATCGAAATTCTATAAAGTACATATCAATCTACAAATTTGGATACTCCAGCTCTAAAGATGTAGGAGATATATTTTTATAATTAACTTTTAATACAATTTTTTATCGATAAAAAACAGGAATAACAGGACGAGTCATCGATTTTTGGTGAGAAACTCGATATGCGCGCTGTATATACGGTCATTTTAAAAAAAGTTGAAGTCTCTAGCTATTAATCTAGCATATAAGTCCTTAATTTGGTTTGTGAAAATGGAATAAAAGGCGAAGAACGCGATAAGACTGTGTTCAGTGGAAGCGAGCGACATATCTGGAGGATGGATGGAAGACGGCGACGGACTCAAGGCTAAACGGTGAAACATAACCCCCACATAACGGAATAGCGGATTGGCGAAAAGAAGAGAGAGTAGAAAACAATCAAATGAACGAGCATATATGTATATATATATATTTATATATATGTAGGATATAACTTTATTTAGTGAGAAATGTCTACAATATATTTATTTATTATTATGGATTAGTTTTAGTTACACTTATATGCGACTTAATTAATTGAACGAAAACGCGATCTTTTCACTTCTGGTGTTCTCTACTTCACTTTCTGTCTTCTCTTTCTTATTCGGTGCTCTTGACTCGCACGACTTAACAGCTTGACGACTACATTACGAATGACTGTCCGACAACTAACTCCCGACTCTTCTTCTTCTAAGAACGACTCTTGATCTTGTTCAAAGCTTGCGTTCATTCCGAACTATTCGGCGGTTTATCGACCAGGGATGTTTTAAATTTTACCAATCCCACATTCGGCCCTCCTGACAAGTCCTTCGACACGAAGGAATCCTCATTTTTATATACTCTGCCACTGCCGTCTTCCTCTGAGGTCCTTCTCCAACTACCTTCTCTTCTTTCATTTTCGTTTTAATTCCGTCTGTTCTCTTCAACAATTTTTTATGCAACACCGTTTCATTTATTTTAAAGCAGTACAAACTTAAGCGCTTCTCGCTGTTCTTCTTGGTCTCTAACATACTTGGAGAAACACATTCTGAAACTCTTGGCCTAATAGCTTGCTTCGCTACCGAACCTTTTATCTTTCGACCAGTCTTTTGACCACTATCTATTACTTGTTTCGGATGCTGATGCACCGAAGACTCTAAATCTACTTGCTTACCATGCACATGACTGCAAGTTCATTCGCCACTTCAATGCTAGAATTGTAATTAACGTTACTTTCTATGCATACTTCATTAACTTTAGGCTGTAATAATATTCTATCCTCAGTTACTACTATATCAACGAATTTTAAGATTGTTGTGCCAAGAATTGCTTCGACTCCGATATCCTCATCTGGCACGACATGAAATTCTATATTCATTTCAACATTATCAATCTTTGCTGCTACTGTAAAACTTCCGAACGTCAATATTTGACCATCACCTGCGCCCTTCAAGGTTTTACTAAGGCCTGTCAACTGTCTTATTCCCAACCTCCGGTATACATTCTTCTGCATGAGACACAAGTCTGCTCCAGTATCAACTAAGCCTTTGCAAATCACTGCGCCACAAACTATATCCTTCAATTCTAATCCAGAACTAACGAATTTCCCCGCGCACTTTTGAGTTGACTTTTCTCCATTAACAACATTCACAGATTTCTTTTGCTCATTTTCAACTCTGCCCTGGCACTGCACTGCACGATGTCCAGGCTTACCGCATTTAAAGCAACAGAACTCTTTTTTAGGGCAATCCTTCAATATATGCGAGTCATCTCCACATTTAAAGCATTTTCTATCCTTGCCATCTGGAAAATCTTTTGCTGAATTCTCTTTCTCGACCATTGCTGACTCGGTTTTATTCGACACTGCCTTTGAATACCGCAACCTCTGATAACTCTCCATCTGTGACTTCAATTGTTTAATTGATATAGCTTGATACAAAAGCGTCTTATTTATTTTAGAGTCCGGTATCCCTTCAATAAAATAATCAATCAAACTCTCCTCATCTAAATCGATATTCTTTGCTATATCCATCAAAGCATACAAATATTCCTGAAGTGTCTCACCTTTTTTCAGCTGTCTCTCTCTCAACCTTCTATGAATTTCTGCTGATGTCACCTTTACCTCAAATTCACTTCTCAATGCGGCTTTCAACTTCTGCCAGTTATTGATACCTCTCTGACTGCGAATAAACAACTTAGCAGCACCTTTAAGTAATTGCTTTGCATACACAAACAACTGCAATTCTGACCACTGAACTGTAACTGCACACTCTTCAACTTCTGAAATCCACTGTTCTACATCCATTGAACTCGAGCCATTAAACTTATTTACACTATCTTCTACATCTTTAAGTGTGAACCACGATCTGCCTTGCTCAACATTACGCGCCAACGGAACTGTGTTCACTACTGCACATAGCTCGCAAATAACTGTCGACCGTTTTTTTCTTGCGCTCTCGTTGCGAGCACAACCGAAAAAGTTCGTTCTCTCTCGCTCTCGCTCTGAGCAAGAGACTCTTGCTGTCTTCATTTATGTTTTCTGTTGAGCTGTTTTCATTGAGCTCTTTGTATTTCGGTCTTTTAATGAGCAGTGCGTAAAGAGCGAAACGAAAAGCGCTCGCACAATGAGACTCAGCAAAAAACCGTTTGACCGAAAAACTCAACGCAAACGGTCTTTACATTTATTTGCGTAGTTGTGAAAAAGAAATAATATAATTTTTTTAACAAAACAATTTCAATTTATTTTCAAAAATTTTTTTTTCATGTCACTCATATATACATATATTTTTTTAATATTTCTTATATACTATGTGTTAAGCTTAATAATAAGTAAGGCGTTCAGATTTTCTGCACTAATCGAACTTCTGCGTTCACTTAATATAAAGTGTAGGGCTGAGAATGCCCGTTCGACGGAAACTTGCGTTGCAGGTGTGGCCAACACAACTTGCGCTAGTGCACTTATATGAGGTAACTTAAGCTGCAAGTCATTAAAAAAATCCAATATACATATTTGAATTTAATGGCAAGCGACGTTGTTTTCGATGTCAGCATAAATTCTGCCAAGTTTTGCAGAAACAGGGTCTTTTTTGCTTTCTGACACTGTCTGAAGATCGCAATTAACAAATTTCGTCTGCAAAACAGACGCTTAGTGGTTTTCTTGCCTATGCGTGTGAATGTATACCAATACATACGCAAAAGACCGTTTGCTTCATTGAACACGACGAAACGGTCTTGGAACAACCAGAACAAAACGAAATAGAAAAAAAAAACGGTTTCGCTCCGAGCGCGAGCGAGCTCATTTAAGAACCGAAAAAACGGTTGCTCGCTGAGTCTTTTCGTAAAGAGTCAGAAAAAGACACATATTTGAAGACAACGAGAAACGGTCGACAGTTATTTGCGAGCTATGCTACTGCATCATCTTAGTCCTCTTCCTCTACTGCCAAACCATAATACTCTAATAGCCTGTTCTGCAATACTCAGTTGCACTTCTTCTAATTTATCTCTCAATTGGCCAACAACAAGCCCTAAAATCTCGCTTCGTTCCATTTTGCCGCTATTTGTCAATTTACTTAAACTATAAATTTCAACTTCTAGCTTTTCGTTATTTAAATTATTCGGCAGCCCGATCAGCTGTGAATTTACATATAATCGATTATGTTATGTTAGATGACGCTAGAATAACAGATTCGGTTATGTTAATTAACACTTATAACTTTGCTCGCTTACAATTGCTCGTTGCTATGGAGCAGCACCAACTTCTGTATAGATCTTAGTGCACAGCCACCTGACTTACGCTCTCGATCGACTACGTCCAACGACGAATTTCACCAGCAACTTTGGATAATTAATCGCAACGCACAGCCACCTTGCCTGCATTCCTGATTAATTGCGACTAAGATTCCCTCGACGCACTTCGTCTCAACGCACAGCCACCTAGCTTGCGTTCCTGATCGAATACGTCCAACGACGAATCTTAACACCAACTTCGCGTGATTGATCTTACCGCACAGCCACCTTGCTTTCGCTCTTGATCAACTGCGTCCAACGACGGATTTCGTCAGCAACTTTGTGTACTTAATCGTAACGCGCATCCACCTAGCTCGCGTTCTTGATTAACTTCGTCTCTTTACGCACCAGCTCATCCGCCTGCGTATCAGCAAAATTTTTCATCCACCGACTTCTTCGACATCTCTGCTCGCACTTTTCGTCTTTGTCTTTTACTCTTTCTGCTTGTGCGCGTTGCTTTCGCAGAAAAGTGAATTTCGCCAGAATTTGAAATTGTCACTGAGCGTCTCTTTTTGTCTCGCTCACACCCTCGCAATAATTGTTCATTTCTCACTTTTCAGCAGCTTTGTCTTTCGTGATTTAATTATTTAAATTGTTTAAAGTGTAACTTGGACCACATCCCGGACGAGCTCCCAAATTGTAGGATATAACTTTATTTAGTGATAAATGTCTACAATATATTTATTTATTATTATGGATTAGTTTTAGTTACACTTATATGCGACTTAATTAATTGAACGAAAACGCGATCTTTTCACTTCTTGTGTTCTCTACTTCACTTTCTGTCTTCTCTTTCTTATTCGGTGCTCTTGACTCGCACGACTTAACAGCTTGACGACTACATTACGACTTAACAGCTTGACGACTACATTACGAATGACTGTCCGACAACTAACTCCCGACTCTTCTTCTTTTAAGAACGACTCTTGATCTTGTTCAAAGCTTGCGTTCACTCCGAACTATTCGGCGGTTTATCGACCAGGGATGTTTTAAATTTTACCGATCCCACATATATATATATATCGTCCACTTATATAAATGAGTCGCACTCCAACGCATCGAACCCTTCTCGTGGGAACTGCATATTCAGCATATTTGGAAGTCACCAACGATCAGGCCACTCATTTTCACCACGATCACGCCACCATCGATATACATTTCTAGCTATATAAGACAAATAAATTTTCTATCACAAACTCAGTTTTAATTTTGAACTCTAAGACCACTTGTACGCAATTATTTAGAATAAATATTTTTTTTATTCAAACAATAAGTTCGGTCTTATTATTATATATATATATATATATATATATATATATATATATATATATATATATATATATATATGTCAAAGCTGAAAACCAAACACAGTATCCCTTAGCGCAGCGAGTTTCGGTGGCCGTCCACTTCTCAAACGATTCTTTGTCTTTTTCATTTCTTGTGCCTACCACCGAACCACACTCGACGACAGCTACAAACGCTGTCGTCCCGCTAAAACGGGACTTTTCCAGCCTACAAAACATAATCGACCATTACAGCAGTCGCAACAAACAAAATAGAAAAACCATACGCATTCACATGCTGCACTCTAAATACTCTTCACAACTTTACCATGCATGCTGCGCTCGTGTCAGACCAAAACAATCACCATACCTTGTCACAGTACTCGCATTCTTTGTTCAAGGGAATCAAACACACACACACATGTATGAAGACATGCAAAGAGGGAAATAGGCAAGTAGGTAGAAAGCACAATTACAGTGCGCGCCAATATATTAATACTACTTGCGCTTCGACACGGCCATCCTGACCTTAACACGGCCTCGTGTAACTCTTACAAGAAAAAGCTTTACTCAATAAATCAATTAATTCAAAAATTATCAACCATATTTAAATCCCGTTTCATCTCGTAAATTCATTTATTACGACTATTTTCCATGCAGAATATTATCTTCAGACTTTAGTTACATTCTTGAACTTACATAATTCATCTTCTTTAACTTCAACGTCCTTTATTCTTTACATTATCATACTTTTGATCTAAATCAAATTATCTTATCAAGCCACACGTCATCATCAAAACATTTGTTCTTTACTTGTGCACTATGACAAATTATTCTTTCAAGCATATAGTCTCTTTCGACCGTTTTACCTTCACTCATTTCATTGCTGTCTTGCTCAACCATTTCATCTTCAATCATTTCATTGCTGACTCTTTTAACCATTTCTCTTCCATTCAGATCATTGCTGACTCTTTCTCTCTGTTTCTGTCTCTCTCAACAGTTACTCTCACTTACAACAGTTTCTCAAAATATTACTGTCTCTTGCAACAGCTTCTCAATACATTACTGTCTCTTCCAACAGCTTCTCAATACATTACTGCGCGATTTTCTAATACATGTGCACACACGGATCGTTTATTCTATGCGTATAGACAAAAGCGCGCCTTTTTACATATTCTAAGAATTGCGATTGATTTCTGGATTTTCTAGCTGTTACTGTAGTTTTGTTAGATGACGCTCTGTTTATACCCTGAACCCATTGAAAATGGGAAATCAGGGTATAATGGTTTTGTTAAAAGTATGTAACAGGGAGAAGGAGGCGTGGCAGACCCCACAAAGTATATATGTATATTCTTGATCAGGGCGACAAACTGAATCGATTTAGCCATGTCCGTCTGTCCGTCTGTCCGTCTGTCCGTATGTATGAACGCGTCGATTTCTGAAGATATAGAAGCTAGAGACTTCAACTTTTTTTTAAAATGCTCGTATATAGCGCGCGCATATCGAGTTTATCACTAAAAATCGATAACTCATCCCGTTATTTTTTTATCGATCAAAAACCTTATCGAAAACCAGTTATAAAATTATATCTCCTACACCTTTAGAGCTAAAGTCTCCAAATTTTAAATGTAGACTCGACTGCACGTGATAGAATTTCGATTTTTGTTATAATTCACCCCCCACCCCTATATCCACCCCCTTACCCTCATCTCTGTAAAAGGCGTATTTCAAATACTAGAGACTTGAGCTTTGGCAAATATACGCATAGTAATGATAAAACCACATTCTGAAAGTTTCATGAAGAACGTACGTCCACAAAAAAAGTTATTGAACAATTAAGTTCCCATAGTAAGCCCACACTGCAGCCCATGCCTGTTAATGCGTGCGTGCCTATGGGTGTTTATGTATATGTTTGCGTGTGTGTGTGTGTTTGTTTAAGCTGAATGACACTAAAAATTATTGAAATGACTGTTGCTCGGAGGGTTCAGGGTATCTCGTAGTCGAGCAGTCTCGACTAGAGCTTTCTTACTTGTTTTACGTTATTGTATTTTAGCTACCAAATGGTCAAGCAAAGCTGCTAAAGGCGACGCAAGTTATGTTAGAGTAGCGGAGTTTCAAAGCCCCATCAATGTTATGCTTTTTTTTTTTTTATACATATTTTATTATACCCTGAACCCATTGAAAATAAAAAATCTGGTTTTGTGAAAAGTATGTAACAGGCAGAAGGAATCAACCCATAAAGTATATATGTATGTATATTCTTGACGATGAGCTGAGTCGATATAGTCCTGTCCGTCTGTCCGTCCGTCCGTCAGTATGTATGAACGCGTCGATTTCAGAAGATATAATAGCTAGAGACTTGAACCGTATATACAGCGCGGATATCGAGTTTCTCACCAAAACTCGATAACTCGTCGTGTTATTTTTTTATCGATAATAAATCTTATCAAAAGTTAATTATAAAAATATATCTCCTACATCTTTGGAGCTGGAGTATCCAAATTTAAAATGTAGATTGATATGTACTTTATAGAATTTCGATTTTTGCTCAATGTCACCCACACCCCTCTATCCACCACCTCACCAATAAGTTTGTAAAAGGCGTATTTCAAATACTAGAGACTTGAGCCTTGGCACATACACGCATATTAATGATATAAACACAATCTAAAAGTTTCATGAAGAACGTACGTCCACAAAAAAAGATATTAAAAAATTAGTTTCCCATGTAATGTATGTGTGTTTGCATGTGTATGTGTGTATTTTCGTGTTTATTTGTGTGTTTGTGTAAGCAGAGAGACGCTAAAAATTATTGAAATGGCTGTTGCTCGAACGGTTCAGGGGATCTCGTAATCGAGCAGTCTCGACTAGAGCTTTCTTACTTGTTTTAAACTCTATTCTGGATGTTGTGAGGCGGCTCGCCGATCAGCGCCTCATAAGATTAACCGATAAGGGAAAACAGATTTTTGAGTTGAATTAATTAATGGAAAATGAAATATTAAATTGGATTTATATAAGATTAATCAGTAAGTGAAAATAGATTTTTGAGTTGAATTAATTAATAGGAAACATGAAATATTGAATTGGATTTATATAAGATTAATCGATATATACTTTAGATTACAACCGCCTCGTGCGGCGCACGCTTAATAACTGCTTCACTTTCACTTTAACTTAAAAGGCCCTCTGCAACCTGACCGCTTCGCCCAGCGGTCACTCATTAAGGTTAAGATTTAAGTATAGTAATTAAAGTTAAAGTTAATCAATTAAGTAGTATTAGCGTTTATTTAAGTTTTCGTTTAAAAAAAGCCGCCCAAAGCGTAGATGATCTATCGGCGATCGGCAACGCAACCCTGCGTGGAGAGTTTTGAGTGAAGAGTTGCGTCGCCGACGTCGAGCCTTTTGAGCGAGCAAGAACAGCACAAGGAGTCCGTATTGTGAATAAGTTGCAATTCTTTGGCCGATGATCAATCCTTGCTTTGATTGCCAGGAGTTAAATGTTGATGTGAATCAGCTTTTTGTATTTTACTTGTAATTATTCTCATTCACGAAGTGAATTAGTATATTGTTTTTGTGCAATGTCCGTCTTGCTGTCCGTCCATCCGTTCGTCTGTCCGTATGAACGCAGTTCATTTCGCCGCTATTGAAGCTAGAGTCTTGAAATTTGGAACACATACTCGTGTATAACTCCGATTTATAAAGTGTTAAAATTTTCCCGATCCGCCCACTAGGGGCGTGGCAAATCGGAAAATGCATTTTCCCATATACCAGAAACCATATTAGTTGAAGAGCTAACAAGCTGAGATTTGGTATGTAGGTCCGCGTCGACCACCGGCGGATATATCTACACCCATTGAGGGCGTGGCAAATCGGATAAAACTGTATCTCCGGAAGTCATAAAGCTAGAAAGTTAAAATTTTGCACGTTAATGGTATGATTCTATAATGACTGATGAAAAAATGTTATGTTTACGCCCAGTAGGGGCGTGGAAAATCGGCCCTGAAGATATAGAAATTTTTCAAATTTTGCTATATTTTAGGCACTATTGATGCTAGAGACCTGAAATTTGGTATATATACGCGGGGTGACAACCCAAGTCCAACGAGCTATGATGGATATATGTCCGCCTAAAGGTGGCGATGTTTCAAAAATAATAGTTACGCCTCTTTGGGGGCGTGGCATATCGAAAAATACCCTGTAATTTTCACATTTTTGGAGCGTAAGCATTCAAATTTGGAATGTACGTTACCGTTAGCTCATTCTAAGAACAGGCCAAAAATGAGGCGTCTACGCAATCCGCATTTGTAGTATCAAATTGCGATATTTATATGCTTGAGCCATCTATGTATGTACATGTATATAATACAAATGGGCTTAATAGGCATTGATAACACGGAAGTAAACATTTTTATAAAATTAAAAAAACATAAAAGAAGCTAAAATAACAAAAATTTTCAATTTACAAAAAAGGAAGAGTTTTCCCAAGCCAAATAGCATGTTTGTCAAAATAACTAACACGAATTAAACCGACGTCTCTGCCGACATCGCTACCGCTTGCTTTCAACAACAGTAAATAAACGAAATGACATTTTTGTTATGAAAAGTCAGAGTAGCGGTTGAACACTTCAAGAGCAATGCAACAACAAATCAGTCGCATTTGAGATTCTTAGAACATGCTAGAGTACGCATTTATGTGCTGTAATAAAATTCGTCTGCAACGTCTTTCTAGTTTTAGCTCTGGACAGCGAATGGCCTCTGTATATTATTCAAATAAAGTCTTAGCCTAAAATACATAAAGTTTACATAAAGAATTCTGTCGCTTAAAGCAGCGGCAGAATGGGAGTATATAGCATGCTGTATATATGTTTGTATGCATATGCAGAAGGCATATACATTTTAGCGTTTAAGCTGCGGCGTGGACAAGAACGTAACAATGCTTACGTTACAGATCCCACGCTGCAGGCTGGTCTGTACATAACCGATTGTATTACGGCACTTATGTATAGCTGTTATAATATAAATAAAGCAACAAAGTTTTGCTATGTGGTGAGTATGATACTCTTACTTATATTTCTGGCATATGTCAACTTAATATATTGTATAGACTACAATACTGTGAGCATATGCTATTGTGTAACTAGGATGCCACACCGCTCGACAACGATTCTCATGCCACATTTCATTCGGTCATCCTGATCATCATCTGCCCCAGATGATTCCTCTGAATCTGTTCCTTCGTTGTAGTCCAAATAACGCCAAAGCTTCATGTTGTCTTCACTAGTGCACGTCATATTCGGGCCTGAAAAATCTGCAGACTTCTTTACTTCATACCTACTATTTCTTTTTACTTTGGTAACTTCGTATGGTCCAAGATATTTGTTTGCCAGCTTCCTGCCCGTTACAAATTGTGTGATGCACTGTATGCAGTTAGAAATAAACTGCCCGATATTTCTATCCGCATGTGGAATATAATAGTCTTGTTGTAGCTAGCAAATCCAGTCCATTCATTTGTTTATAAATCATATTATTTTTAATTTTTAAATCCGCGTACGGCTTATGATTTAAGACTTCGTATACTGCTGCTAGCCTTTCGTCCTTTTTTTGCGCTCTTAAGATTTGAGCGTGCACTTTGGTGGCTTGTGGGAGGCTGCAGTGAAGACAGCGAAGCATCATTTTTATACCCTGAACCCATTGAAAATGGGAAATCAGGGTATAATGGTTTTGTTAAAAGTATGTAACAGGGAGAAGGAGGCGTGGCAGACCCCACAAAGTATATATATTTTTGATCAGGGCGACGAGAGAAGTTGATTTAGCCCTGTCCGTCTGTCTGTCCGTCCGTCCGTCCGTCCGTCCGTCCGTCCGTCCGTCCGTCCGTCCGTCCGTCCGTCCGTCCGTCCGTATGTATGAACGCGTCGATTTCCGAAGATATACGAGCTAGAGACTTGAACTTTTTTTTAAAATGATCGTATATACAGCGCGCATATCAAGTTTATCACTAAAAATCGATAACTCATCCCGTTATTTTTTTATCGATCAAAAACCTTATCGAAATGCAGTTATAAAATTATATCTCCTACATCTTTAGAGCTAGAGTATCCAAATTTTAAATGTAGATTGATATGTACGTTATAGAATTTCGATTTTTGTTCAATTTCACCCCCCACCCTTATATCCACCCCCTCACCCATAAGTTTGTAAAAGGCGTATTTCAAATACTAGAGACTTGAGCTTTGGCAATTATACGCATAGTAATGATAAAACCACAATCTGAAAGTTTCATGGAGAACGTACGTCCAGAAAAAAAGTTATTAAACAATTAAGTTCCCATAGTAAGCCCACACTGCAGCCCATGCGTGCGCGCCTATGGGTGTCTATGTATGTGTGTTTGCGTGTGTATGTGTGTGTTTGTGTAAGCAGAGAGACGCTAAAAATGATTGAAATGGCTGTTGCTTGAAGGGTTCAGGGGATCTCGTAGTCGAGCACTCTCGACTAGAGTTTTCTTACTTGTTACCGATGTGTTGGGTCCTCCGTCCTAACTTACGATGAGCTTCGCACACTGGTTTGCAACATCGCTGCTGTCGTTAATTCACGCCCTTTAGTTTCGATTTCAGAGCACCCATCAGACATAGACGTGTTGACTCCTGCGCATTTCCTCAACGGTGGCCCTCCTTCGTCCTTCAGTGAGCCAAACCTGACAGGGCTATCTCCAGCAGGTGTTCTGGACTCGTTGGCGGGACGAATATCTCAACTTGTTACAACAGCGAGTGAAATGGAGAACCTCCAAACCTGGCTTGGCTATTGGCAACATAGTTCTTGTGAAGGATGAGAATCTACCTTCACTTAAGTGGCCACTAGCCAGAATAATCGAACTTATCCCTGGAAGTGATGGCGTTGCACGGGTAGCCCTACTAAAAACTGAAGCTGGCGAGATAAGAAGAGCATTTGCCTCACTCTTCAAGCTCATGCATCTGAATATACAACTAGCATAACGGCTATGGTAGCTGCAAATATAACTGGCAGGCAGCCCAGTTCTAATGTGAATACGAGCAATTGGAGCATACCGCACAATATAGTGCTGGCAGATCCAGCTTTCCATAGGCCGCAACGAGTAGATCTGCTTATCGGAGCTAGCCTGTTTTATGATTTGCTCTGTGTGGGACAAATCAAGTTGATGCCTGGATTTCCATTGTTACAGAAGACTCGTCTTGGTTGGGTTGTATCAGGTGGAGAGGCTCGCAACCACAACGCCGTGCTAATAGCTTCAAAGGCGCCTTCGGATCCGATTACAGACTCCTGTGCTGATATCAAGTTGGACAGTCTCGTTCGTCGCTTTTGGGAAGTCGAGCGCTGCAGCGATTCCAGTGTAAGGTTCAGCAAGGAAGACTCAGACTGCGAAGCGCATTTTGCGAGGTATTACAATCGATTGGCTAGTGGCCAATATACAGTACGCCTGCCTGTTAAGCTTAGTTGCGAGCTTCTTGGAGATTCTTATGAGCAAGCGCGACATCGGTTTCTCAATTTGGAAAAGAAATTGAGTCGTTTGCCGCATATAAGGTCTCAATACTCAGCATTTCTGAAAGAGTATCTTGAACTTGGTCACATGTCACGCGTTCCTCTAAATTCATTCCATCTATGCAGATATTTTCTTCCTCATCACTGCGTTCTGAAGGATGATAGCACAACTACCAAGCTTCGCGTCGTCTTTGATGGATCTGCATCTACAACAACTGGGCATTCGTTGAATGACATTCTAATGTCAGGTCCCGTCATTCAGCCAAAATTAGTCGACATATTATTGCGCTTCCGATCTTATCCAGTTGCACTCACCGGCGATATTTGCAAAATGTATCGTTGCGTGAAAGTACCTGAGCCGGACAGCTATCTACAATGCATTTTATGGAGGAATTCCCCAGATGATGAGTTGGAAGTTTTCAGGCTTGATACGGTAACATATGGAACAAAACCAGCGTCATTTTTGTCTGTGCGCGCCATGCATCAGCTTGCCGTAGATGAAAGGAACGCATTCCCAGTCGGGTCCGACGTATTGCTTCGCGATTTCTATGTTGATGATTTGATTAGTGGAGGAAATTCAGTCGAAGAAGCAAGACTTGTTATGCAAGAGACAGCTGGAATCTTGGCTTGTGGGAAGTTTCAATTGAGGAAGTGGTGTTCAAGCCATCCCATGGTACTGGACGGCGTAACAGACTGCGACAAGGAATCGCTCATTAGGTTCAATGATGGCAGCGACATTACAAAGACACTTGGCCTTGCATGGGATCCGGCATCTGATCAACTTCTTTTCTCATATCTAGCCCTGAATTCAGCCTCTAAGCCCTCCAGGCGCTCTGTTCTCTCGTCTATTGCTAGGTTTTATGATCCCCTCGGCCTGGTCGGCCCAGTAATAACGAAGGCTAAAATCTTCTTGCAACAACTCTGGAGGCATAAACTTGATTGGGACGAGAGTCTCCCGTCTGCATGTCACACTGCATGGCTAGACATTTGCAGCAACTTTGGTAATGGTCTTAGTAGTGCATTTCCCAGGCTATCATTAATACCAGGATCGAAGGTTGAGGTCCATGGATTCTGCGATGCCAGCATCGAGGCATACGGAGCTTGCATTTATATTGTATCCAGGGGTCAGCATACCATCAGCAGGTTGCTTTGCTCTAAGTCTCGAGTTGCGCCTCTAAAAACGCTCACGGTTCCCAAGCTGGAACTATGCGGGGCAGAGTTGCTTGCGCGTCTAATGAATGAAGTGGCTCGCTTAGGCATTTTCGCAGGCGAGTTTCATTGTTGGTCTGACTCTACTGTTGCGCTTTCTTGGATCAATGACGAGCCCGGACGATTTAACGTTTTTGTTTCAAATCGCATCGCCACGATACAAGATCTCACATCAGCAATGGAATGGCACTATATACCTACAACACTGAATCCCGCGGATATGTTATCTCGGGGTGCATTGCCCTCGGATTTAAATGAATCATTACATTGGTTCAACGGTCCAGGTTTCCTCTGTAAGCCCAGATCTCAGTGGCCAGTCTCAGCACTTCCAGAAAGAACTTCAATTGAGCGTCGAAGAACTGTGCTTCTTGTAAAGGACGTAGTCCATGATGTCTCTATGGACTGCAAGTTTGTAAATTCTTTCGGCCGCTTGCAGCGTACGTTTGCATACGTATCAAAGTTTATTAAAAAAAGTCATGGTCCAGGAATAACCCTAGCAGACATCCGGAACGGCACTCATATACTGTTAAGAATGATTCAACGAACACATCTCTCAGACGACATAAATGCTCTTCGAAATAAAGGAATGGTTGCGTCATCCAGCAGTCTAGCCTCGCTGTCACCGTTCCTTGATGAGATTGGGCTGCTACGTGTCGATGGTCGTCTCAAAAACTCAACTTTAAATTTCGATAGTCGCCATCCAATTATTTTGCCCAAAGTTCATCCAGTAACTAGAGCCATCATAATGCATTTCCATCAGCGAAACTTGCACGCTGGTCCCCGAGCAGTGCTTGCGTTGGTTCGTTCCCAATATTGGCCAATTGGAGGTAGAAAAACTGTAGCCAGTGTAATTCAGAGATGCGTAATTTGCTTTCGTGCAAGGCCTCGACTCGTTGAACACATAATGGCAGATCTACCCAAGGATCGAGTCAACGGCTATCGGGTCTTTGGAGTGACTGGAGTTGACTTTTGCGGACCCTTCTTTTACAAGCCTGAGTCACGAAACAAGGCGCCTGTGAAATGCTACGTTTGTGTGTTTATTTGTTTTGCTACGAAGGCTATTTGGTTGGAGTTAGTCAAGGATTTAACTACCGCGGCATTTTTGCATGCACTTCAACGTTTCATATGCACCAGAGGAAAGCCAAGACAAATCTGGTCGGATAACGCCACAAACTTTCTTGGTGCCCGCAACCAGCTTCAGGAGTTGAAGCGTCTATTTCTGTCAGACACCCACCAGAGGGCTGTGAAGGATTTCTGTTTGGCAGACTCAATCGAATGGCATTTCATCCCTCCACGATCGCCTCACTTTGGTGGCTTGTGGGAGGCTGCAGTGAAGACAGCGAAGCATCATTTTTACCGATGTGTTGGGTCCTCCGTCCTAACTTACGATGAGCTTCGCACACTGGTTTGCAACATCGCTGCTGTCGTTAATTCACGCCCTTTAGTTTCGATTTCAGAGCACCCATCAGACATAGACGTGTTGACTCCTGCGCATTTCCTCAACGGTGGCCCTCCTTCGTCCTTCAGTGAGCCAAACCTGACAGGTGCTATCTCCAGCAGGTGTTCTGGACTCGTTGGCGGGACGAATATCTCAACTTGTTACAACAGCGAGTGAAATGGAGAACCTCCAAACCTGGCTTGGCTATTGGCAACATAGTTCTTGTGAAGGATGAGAATCTACCTTCACTTAAGTGGCCACTAGCCAGAATAATCGAACTTATCCCTGGAAGTGATGGCGTTGCACGGGTAGCCCTACTAAAAACTGAAGCTGGCGAGATAAGAAGAGCTACAACTAAGCGGTGCTTGCTGCCCCTTAAGGATTCTGTTGAAGACTAAGTCTTCAACGGGGGGAGCATGTTGGGCTCAGCAATCATCGCTTCATTATAATTAAGAGCGGCAGTTCATAGAATATGTTATCATTTAAGAGAATTTGTAACGGAGATCACGCTCTCCCTTTTGCGTTGTGTCTTTCACCCACGCACCGGCTCAGCTTAATCCGCCGGCTCGCGTACATTGTACTTAGTATGCAATTAAGTCGTGTTTAGAGCAGATGCAGTTTTAGATTGACTATTACAAACATAGTAGCGGACAGCACGACAGCCTATTCGCTTGCTCGCGTCTATCACATAAACTCTGTAAACTCTAATAATCGCTAATAAACTAATCATTAAGTAAATTCAATCGTTTAATAATTTAAAGCTATTCGAAAAATCTCGATAGCTCAACAGCTATCATGTACTTAGATGTTAAGAAGCAGAATAAATTCAGTCTCACTTGAACAACCAAACGTTGTAGTTCTTCTTATCCACTAGCGCACCAATACTCGCCAACAGGTTATGGGCCCAGGGCTTATGTATGTGTGCAAAGAAATAGTGTAAAGCAGAGAGAAGAAAGTGAGCTCGAGCAGTTTCTGTGCATAACGGACGTTGCGAATAGAATAGTTAAAGCTGAAAAAATGAGTTCTATGTACAATATAGAAAAACTAGATGACACCAACTATGACTGTTGGAGTGTCATGGTGGAAAGTGTTTCGTTTCATCAAAACTTATGGGCCGTGGTTTCAAATGAGTATGTGAAGTCAGAAGATGAAACGAGTGAAGCGTTTAAGGCATGGAAACGCGAGAACGACAAAGCAAAGGGAGTGCTAATTTTGTCGATGAGTGCGTCGCAAGTAAACTACGTGAAGAGATGCATTTACGCTAAAGATGTATGGAGCGAACTGGAAAAGCTACATCGATCATCTGGACCCGTGCGGAGAGTAACATTGTTTAAACAGCTTTTAAACAAGAGAATGGCAGAGGGAGAAAATCTGCATACGTACATCATGGAGTTTTCAAACATTGTTGAAAATCTATCAGCAATTGGAATTACGTTACAGGAAGAGCTCATCGTCATCATGCTACTGACAAGTAACCCCCAACATCGTTCGAGAACTTTGTTGTTGCATTAGAGGCTCGTGATGAGTTGCCGAACTTCAGCAGCATAAAATGCAAATTGTCAGAGGAGAACGAGAGGCGAAAAATTGGCTACCAAAGGGAGGCTACACAATCATTTTCGGCAAGGCAGACGGGACAAGAAGGCAAAGGACGGGGAAGAAATGAGACGACAGAGAGACGCCGGTATTTCAAATGTTTTAAGTGTGGTCAGCAAGCCACTACGCAGCGAATTGTACGACGAAAGAGGCGGGTGAAAAATGCGGAAAGGAACGGCACGGAAAATGTAACGAGAGAAACGAAAATGGAAATGGAAAAAATAGAGATGCGCATTCAAATCAACATCGATCGTTTGCTGGCATGATGGAAAACTATCGTATGAGTCAAGATTCTTGGGTTATCGATAGCGGAGCAACATCGCATATGTGTGCACGTCGTGATTTATTCGATAACTTTGAGCAACACAATGAAAGTATCGAATTGGCTGCAGAGTCTTCAGGAGCTGAAAAGCAAAGAAATGGTGCGTGGTACTTTATGAAGCAGAAATTGAGGTGACGAAAATATTTAAAGAGCATGTAACGATGTTAGAGCGTCAGAAAGGTCTGAAAGTGAAAACCATTAGAAGTGACAATGGTACAGAGTATGTCAACAAAGATTTTGACGAGTATATTAGATTGGCTGGTATTAAGCGGCAGCTGACTGCACCGTACACCCCGCAGCAAAATGGTGTTGCAGAGCGCTGCAATCGGACACTGGTTGAGATGGCCAGAGTAATGCTTAATAGTGCAGCGTTAAACGAGAGTTTCTGGTCGGAGACAGTCGCGTGCGCTGCATATCTAAGAAACCGATCACCAGCGAAAGCTCTGGATGGCATAACACCTTTCGAGGCGTTTACAGGGTTGAAGCCAGTTGTCAAGCACTTGAGAGTGTTTGGATGTAAAGCGATTGCACTGGAAAAGGGTCCAAAGAAGAAGTTCCAGGAGAAAGGGAAAGAGTATACTATGGTTGGATACTCAGAGTCGTCAAAAGCATATCGACTGTTCGACAGGAAGACAGGTGACGTGAGGATCAGCAGAGACGTTTATTTCATCGAGGATAGCGTACGTGAGTCTACCGAGAAAGCTACCGCTACGATTATGGTTGAAGATGATGATGCTGATCATGAAGATATACAAGAGAGTACGGAGGAGCGACCAGACGATGATGCTGACGATGCTGAACAGCCAAGAAGAGGGCCCTATGGCATAGACTTCAAAGAAACGTATTCTCCAGTAGTGCGCTATAGTACAATACGGATGATCCTGGCTATGGCTGCAGAATACAAGCTTTATGTACATCAACTTGATGTTTCGACTGCATAATTAAACGGCATTCTGGAAGAAGATATCTACATGCAACAGCCAGAACTCTAGATGACCATTTTGGATGTGTGTTGAAGCTTAAAAGGTCACTGTACGGCCTGAAGCAAGCTGGTCGGGTTTGGAACACTAAGCTGGACGGCGTTCTAACCAAAATGGGATACAGGGCATGCGAGAGCGAGCCATGTCTCAGATGACCAGACGATAAACCTGATTGCAGTATACGTAGATGATATGCTGCTGGCATCCTCAAGCATGGGTGAGATAATAGCTACTAAGGCGGCTATATCTTCTGAATTCAAGGTAGTAGACAAGGGCCAAGTAACGAACTTCTTGGGTCTTGAAATCCAGCGAGAAGGAAGGACTGGTGCGATTCGTGTGAGCCAAAAGAAGCATATAGTGGGTCTGCTCATCACAGAGTATCAGTCTGTGATTGGCTCGCTGATGTATATTGCGCTATGCACACGACCGGACATCTTGCATTCGGTGTGCAAGCTAGCACAAAGGAATTCGAATCCACATAGCGAACATCTTGCAGCAGCAAAGCAAGTTCTGAGATATCTGCACACCACAGCAGATCTAGCACTAGTCTACGAGAAGACCGGAGAGGAGATTGCTGGCTATGCAGATGCAGATTGGGCTGGAGACTCAACTGATAGAAGTCTTTCACAGGATATGCATTCATGTGGGGAGGTTCGGCATTTTCGTGGACCTCGAGAAAACAGAAGTCGGTGGCGCTGAGCAGTACTGAGGCGGAGTATATGGCGCTCTCTGATGCTGCAAAGGATGCGATTTATTTAAGAAAGTTAAGAAGCGAAATAAATCCATATTTTAAGATAAACTGTATTAAAATCTATGAAGATAATGTAAGCGCGTTAAATCTTGTGAAGAATCTATGTATCATGCGCGAAGCAAACATATTGATACTAAATATCACCATATACGAAATCGTTATGAAGATAAGTTAATTGAGTTATCTTATGTCCATCAAATGAAATGGTTGCCGATATTTTAACTAAGAATTTGTCAAAGTTCTTCTTATCCACTAGCGCACCAATACTTGCCAACAGTTTGTAAGATTGCGCTAAATAGGCAATAGCAGGAGTGTTGTAGTAATTAGTTTCAGAATGTAAGCAAGAATTCGAATTAGTGGGCGGGCAATGCAGCCGTGCGGGCAATGCTCGAAAGCTCGCGGTGGTGAATTGCATTTCTGGTCTCGTGGTGAGATCTGCATTGCAGCAAGAAAGGGATTAAAACCTGCGTGCAGGAGTTAGTTAGTTTCGGGCTCTTGGAATGAGCGGATAGAAAAGTTAAATTTGGTCTCTCGGAATGAGCGGATGTAAGAGTGAGTTTTGGGCTCTCGAAAAGAGCGGATGGAAGAGTCAGTTTTGAGCTCTCGGTATGAGCAGACGTGTAAAAAGCTTGAAGAGAAAATGGAGATTACGTAGAAAGGGTATAAGGTATGAGGTAGTATGTTAAATAAAGTAAGAAATGCATGAAGAGACACTTGTAGTTGATTTGCTAATAATAATTTGCTAATAATTATAACAATACTAACAGGTAGTTAGAACGAGGGTATATCCCGTTCGCCAGAAGGTCAAAACTCTGGCATGTAAAATCGCGTGGTCTTGAGTGAACGCTGGCGACAACGCTGGTGTTCCTCGATCCGCGGTCTACCAATCGTAGTAGCCCCACTAATCCCCCGCAATACGCCTTTGCAGCCCCGACCCCAGCAATTATAGAGTGCGTTTGATCGCGCCACTCGATCGCTGAGCTTCCCACGTGCAAACGTGTGGGCGTGGTCGGCGAGTTCGGGCCGCGTGGTCGCTTAACACATAATATCTCCCCACCCTATCCCATTTCTCTAACTACATGCAGTCCCGTTTAATTTACAAATGTCTTGTAAGTTATGGCCCTGGGCAGACTGAGACTCTGTCCCCGGCTGGGAAAGAAAATTACCTTACGCCGTATTAAAAAAGTGGTGTCCAACAGACTGCGAGGGCCCTCTTTTTAGTCCTTATTGCGTCTATTCATGCACAGAGGTGCGTAAATGACCAAAAAAAAAAAAAATTTTTTTGTTTTGACTAAGAGTAATTCGAAAATAAATTTATTTTATAGTATACTTATACTTTTTAAATAAAAAAAAAATCATAATAATAATCAAAATAAGAAAATTTAAGTTGAAGCACAAAAATGGGAGGCAAAACCTCAAAAGCTGCTGATAATACAGCAAATGTGGTCAATGTCATAGAAGTCATGGATACCACACCACATCTAGAAACGCATACACTTATACTAGCTCTGTTGGTGGCCTTAACGGCCTTAAATCTATTAATGAAAGCGTATCTATTGTACAAGTGTATACTAAAGAAACGGTATCTGTTCGTGCAAACGATTTAGATAAAGTTTAAAAATCCGAATATTATCTGAATATTGCAGAATTCGCCAAATAAAATAGTTCGTACTTCGAAATGTTCTAAAATGATCGGAAAAATATATGAAATTTATAAGAAAGAACCGAATTTTAGAATAAACTCGTTGACAATATTACAACGGCATTTCGAATTCATTACAGTATCTGATATTGAAAATGAATATATTGGAAGTATCGCAAGCCCGCTATTTGACCTAACTCAAATAGAACAAGTAAGAAAGCTCTAGTCGAGACTGTCGACTACGAGATCCCTGAACCCTTCAACAGCCATTTCAATCATTTTTAGCGTCTCTCTGCTTACACAAACACACACAAACACACGCAAACACACATACATAGACACACATAGGCGCGAGTTACCAGTTACGGCTGGTGTTGAAGAGGAGAAAAGGGTGGAGTGTTTCCTTCGGGAGCGGTGTATCCTCCGACAATTTAGTGATTAGTGCTTGTTCAATCAAACAGGGGTGTTGAATTATAAAGATTCTTGATTTATTTTACAAATAAACTGTTCTCTGTCATTTACAAATCTAGATGAATTTACTGTACAAAAATGAATAGCTTATATTCAACCCAAGCAGGATCGTCGGCAGAATGCGAGATCGAAATTTGATGTTGCAACTTGTACTCTTGTTTATAAGAAGTATCACATTGTAGCCACAATGTAAAGTTGTTGACTTCTATGGGAACGGAACTGCTGGCCGACATCGCCCACACGATAGCCAAGTGCCGGTTCAGCGAAAAGGCGGGGCGGCTTCTGGGGTGACATCTCGAGGGGAGTAGAGATGGTAACTCCTCCCCCCTAGTGTGAAGCGATGGCCAGAATGAATGTAAGGTAGGCATTTCCAGTGGAGGTATCTCGTTTGGGATGAATACAGTATTCTTCGGTTTACAGGTCCAACAGGCAACTGTGATAATTATAAGTGTAGTAGTAGGATGTATATAATTGTTAAATTGTTGAAATTTGCATCTCTGATGTTGACTATTTGTTCCTGTGTTGTTAGAGCTCGGAAGTGTAATTTTGAAGACTTATTTCTTCTATTGTGTTGTTGATTTTAATGTTTTGTAGAATAGGTGTTGATATTGCGAAGTCTTCTTTGTAGAAGGTTTCTGTGTTGTCATATATTAAGCCATTGATGTTGACAGAGCAATTCATGAATGTGATCATGGCTGATCCCGTGATACTTTTTGACTTATCGCATGATGGGGTTATAGTGGTGTTTCTCGTGTTGAGTATTAGTTATGATTTGGTTCTACTTCTTGGATGACCTCCGTGTTGCCTATGTCCCTGACGTTGCATGTAGAGGTTTGATTGTGTAGTATGCCTTCTAAGCATTGTTGGTCCGGTAAGTTGCTTGTCATTGGAGGATCCTCGCAGATGAATAATTTGTGTATCTTTGTGCATTTGTCGTTAAAATATTTTGGTTTGCCGGCTTGGCTTAGAATAGGAAATTTGGTACAATTAATAACTTAGAATTATTTACGGCTAGTGGAATAATATGTAATAGTGTGTAATTATGTTTTTCAAAAATTGGTATCTTAATCTTAAAATTTACAATTGTGTTCTTAATTTCAGTTTCTAGGTTTAACAATCTATATATATGTTCGTCTGTATTGATTTCCATTTGTTGTTCATTCATAATATTATAAATTATTTCCATTTCTTTTTCATTAAAATAAATTTAGGTATTATGTTTAACTTTGTTAAAAAACACTTTCTACAATATTATTAATATGATTATACAGAATATCTATATTTACGTTAATTCTTTCTGTAAATTGGAGTATATGGATTTCATTATTTTCATCATTTATTGTTTTGAATATCTTATTCCTATAGTTTCTTATGAAATTATTAATTATGTCTTGTTCTTATGAATGATCGGATATATTCTTAAATCTAGTTTCTATTTCTTGTTGAAATAATTTGTGTTGTGAATTGAATATAATTTGAATATTTGTTCTGTTGCCCTAGTAGTTATCGATAGGTCGCAGCCCTGGTTCAAAGCTTGATACGTCGATCGATTCGATGGCAGAAAAGAGTCGAAAAGCGGCAGCACAACACATAAAATAAATTTTGCTTAGATTTGGATTTAATTTTATTGCTCGTTATGTTCGTTAGTTGAATAAACAATGAATGTTCGAAGGACGAGTGAAAGTTATTCTATTCGTGAAGTTGAAAATCACTTGCTAGAAGAGTAGCAACAGTTTTATTTTTATATGTTGCCGTTTTTTGGATATGAGTCACAATTACATGGAATTGTGAAATTCGGCGCAATACAGTGACACATACATACGTGCATGTATGTCTGTATTGGTGTTTTTTCGACGCTTTGAGTGCAGTTTGTATGTACATACATAGATGAAGCAAGATGTCGGTTTTAAGAAGCGCAAAAAAGCAGAAAAAAGATAATAAGAAGACAAACGATAAGTTAAATGGATCATTTGAAATGGATGCAAATGATAATGATACTGCTATTAGTAAAGAAAAAGATAATATGAATGATGATTTGGTCAAGAGCTTATTAGAACAAATGAAGCAATTAACTATGAAAGTGTCAACGATGCAGAATACTCAAGCGGAACAGAAGGGCATACTGGAAGAGCTACAAGCTTCACAGAATGCAGTTTGCGACGGCGATGGACTTGTTGGTGCAGCAAAGGGCGGCCCAATGATTGCTAGTATGGATGCTGGGGGCTTACATGGAAGCACAACATCAGAAGTAAACGTCACGCCTACATCGATTCTGGATCACACGAGGCGGTATCAGCAAGTGGTTCTGGCAATTCTCATCAACTCGACACAAATAATGATGATCGTGCCAAATGCATTGGCAATAGTGCTGTGCGTACTGGAGGCGGCATGGTTAAAACAGCAACTGGAAGAGATGGATCTGCATATGCGACCAACGTGGATTGTCAAAGAGTCACACTGGGTGACTTACGAGACAATCAAGATGAGCAGAGAGGCGTGTATGGCGTCTCGTATGGAACTGTGCAGCGAGAGACGTCAACTGGTGGCGGCGTAAAATCTAGTGTACCGAATCAGAGAGGCGTGTATGGCGTCTCGTATGGAGCTGGTGCAGGCGTGTATGGCGCCTCACATGGAGTTGCTGCAGGCGTGTATGGCGCCTCGTATGGAGCTGGAGCAGCTGCTCAGGGAGCTTATAGCAATGGTCAAAGAAGTGGAGTTCCTTATCCAGATGAATCGTTTGTTGAAGCCAGCATGTATGGTAACGTATCGGGGCATGTGGGACTTCGGGGTTGCGATCTAGTAGATTTGGTGCACGGGGTCACAGAACAAAAATATAGATGAACAGAATAGAACACAAGAGTATGACACGTACTTCACCGTTGTACAAGCTATTGATTTGCCAGAGTTTACAGGAAATGCTGAAGATTGGCCTGTATTCGTAACTATGTTTAAAGAATCATCAGCAGCGTATGGATACTCAAACCTGGAAAACTTGCTCAGATTGCAAAAGAGCTTGAAGGGACCCGCCAAGGAAGAAGTAAAAGCACTTCTGATAAATCCAATCAATGTGGAACGCATCATAGAACGTCTACAGTTTATGTATGGACGCCCGGAGTTACTCATAAAAAGCCAATTAGAGTTGATTGGTGAGATTCGTCCGGTTAATGAGAATAATTTGGAGCGTTTGGTACCTTTTTCGTCTAAAGTAGAGAATTTGGTAGTATTTTTACAGTCGGCAAATGCAGTGCAACATTTGCACAATCCTGTACTTTTGCAGCAACTTGTTGAGAAGTTGCCAATGACGAAACGGATTCAGTGGGTGGATTATGCAGCATCCATTCGCCCATATGCAGACTTAAGACACTTCACTAATTGGCTCAGTGTCGTGGCGAGAAACGTGGCACGAGCAGCAACAACTATAAGTAGTCAAAGGCCACAACCAAGGAGCGGTCAAGCCTACACGCAGAGGGTATATCAAACTACTGAGCAGCCAGCGAGACATGTTAATTCGCCGATAAAATGTTATCAGTGCGAGGGAGACCATACAATACAGAAATGCGACGAATTTAATAAAGCAAGCACAAAAGAAAGGTGGTCAATGGTGAAACGATTGGGAGTTTGCTTCGGATGTCTGAACCGAGGACACAGTTTGACGGCATGCAAGAAGAAACGTAGTTGCGGTCAGGAGGGCTGTAAAAAGTTACATCATAAGTCACTGCATTATATAATCAAGAATGACGTGTCAACTGATAGCGCTGCAGAGGCAGCCATAAATAAGCTTGACCATGGAGTGTCAAAATTGTTATTTAATTAAATAAGGTTTTGCCAGTTGAGGTTATGGGTCCAAATAACTTAATAATGAAAACATATGCATTTCTAGACGAGGGATCATCGGCATCACTCGTAAATGAGAAACTTGCTTGTCAGATGGGCGTGAATCAGAAAAGGTCTGATCTTACGCTTAACTGGATTGGTAGTCATGCGACTAATGTAAAGTCGATGAGCTGTCACTTGAGGATTCGAGCCCCAGGAGGGAATGGAAAATGGATGAGTTTTGACGCAAATACAGTCCCGGACTTGAAACTACCGTTGCAGACGGTTGATCTGCAAGAATTGAAAAATAAATACAAGCAACTAAGAGATATCCCATTGGGCGGATATATGAATGCAGATCCCACAATGCTAATTGGGATAAATAATTGTCATCTTGGATCTACATCGAGAAGCATCAATCTGGATAGCAACTTGTTGGCAGCGAAAACGAAGTTAGGATGGGTTGTTTATGGATCAATGGGATCGCAGAAACAAGTCCAGTCACCATTATTGTCTATAGTATTTCATACACATATTAAAGAAAATACTGATGAGTCAGATTTGCATAAAATTATATCTGATTATTTTTCAACAGAAAATTTTGGAGTAAAAGCTGTTGCAAAGCCATTGGAATCTGTATCTGTACAGCGGGCTCGGAAAATATTGATGGAAACTACAAAGCGGCTTGAAGGGGCTTATGAAACTGGTCTTTTATGGTCTGAAGATGATGTAGTTTTACCGGACAGTTACAATGCAGCTTTAAAAAGATTAAAGGCTGTAGAATACAAATTGGAGCGTAGTGGAAAGTTTACAGAGTATAATGATGCTCTCATGGAATTTGTTAGAAAAGGATATGCAATAAAAATGTCAAACGAAGATGCAGAAAAGGTTGGTCCGAGGACGTGGTACCTACCACACTTCTGCGTATACAATGTTAATAAACCAAACAAGATACGGCTGGTATTTGACGCGGCTGCAATGGTGAACGGAGTGTCATTGAACTCCAAATTGCTAAAAGGACCAGATGAGAACCCGCCTTTGACAAAGATACTATATAAATTTCGGCAAGGTAAGATTGGAATATGTGCGGACATAAAGGAGATGTTTCTTCAAGTATCCGTACGAGAGGAAGATCAGGACTCCTTGAGATTTTTATGGAGGAGTAACTGCTCAAACGGAAAGGTTGATACATACAAAATGAAGGTTATGATATTCGGTGCTTCGTGCTCACCATGCTGTGCTCAATACGTTAAGAATATAAATGCGTATCAAGCTGTAAATTATAGAGATGAAGTGATCGACGCGATACACGCAAAGCACTATGTAGACGATTATGTTGCTAGCTTTCAATCGGAAGAGCAAGCGTACGAAATAAGTAAAGAAGTATGTCGAGTACACAAAATGGCACATTTTGAACTTAGAGGCTTTGTATCAAATTCAACGAAAGTACAAGCTAAATTAAACAAGGATATTGACTACATGAAAGGACGCACCGTTAAAATGGACGCCGAGGTCATTGATAAGATTTTGGGCATGCATTGGGAGAGCACAGATGATAACTTCGTATTTGATTTGAAGTTAAACAAGGTGGATAAAGACATCGTAAGAGGGATTAAGTGTCCATCTAAACGACAATTACTCAGTTTAGTGATGTCAATCTTCGATCCATTTGGAATGTTAACAGACTTAACAATATATGGAAAAAACTTGATGCAAGCAGTGTGGCGACTTGGAATAGACTGGAATGATCTATTGCCCGAAGATTTATTTGCTCGATTTAAGCAATGGATGCTTCAAATCGAAAGGGTTAAGAATTTCAAGATAGGGAGATGCTACTCACCCTATTTTCTATCGAATGAAGCCGATGTGGAGTTGCATATATTTGTAGATGCAAGTGAACAGGCATTTGCTGCAGTTGCTTATTGGAGGATTACAGTAAACAATCATATTAATGTCGTATTCGTTACAGGGAAATCGAGATGTGCTCCTTTAAAACACTTGTCGATACCCCGACTCGAATTGCAGGCTGCAGTACTTGGAGTGAGACTCAGAAGCTCAATTTTGGAATGCCACGACATCAGCGTGCGACGGTCAGTAATGTGGACTGACTCTGAAACGGTTCTATCATGGATTGGATCTGATCAACGACAATATAAACCGTTTGTGGCTCATCGTATAGGTGAAATTTTGGAATCAACTGATATGGACAGCTGGCGATGGATTCCAACGAGCATGAATGTTGCTGATGTAGCTACGAGGGCACAGAAGAGTTTGAACTATGTGCCAAATGGATTGTGGACAACAGGTCCAGCATTTTTGCAACAAGATGAAAAACTTTGGCCAGCACAGAGAATAAATTATGTAAGCGAGGACTCAACGGAACGCCGTAAGCATATATTGACGGTATCAACAGTTCCTGTGATTGATATACAGCGATTCTCAAATTATATGAGATTGAAACGTACAGTAGGTTGGATAGTAAGATTTATGAATCAACTACGTAAACAGAATGTAACGAACGAGGTAAAAGAGCTGACATCACTGGAATTACAAAAGGCAGAAGTTATATTGTGCAAAATGGCACAACAACAGGTTTTTGCACAGGAAATAGATGACCTGCAGAAACATGGATGTGTATCAAAGAATAGCGATATTTACTCATTGACTCCTACACTTAACAAAGATGGAGTGATAATTCTATATAGCAGACTTGGCAACGCCACAGCGGTCTCGGAAGGTGTACGAGAACCAATAGTTTTGCCAAAAGATCATCTGATTACTAAATTAATTGTACAGCGATATCACGAGCGTTTTCATCATCAAAATAATGAATTGATTATTGCAGAAATTAGGCAGAAATTCTGGATCACATGTTTACGTAATTTAGTCAGACAAACAAAGAGAAATTGTCAATATTGCAAGAATGCAAATGCAAAGCCGGAGGCGCCGTTTATGGGGCAACTGCCCATAGATCGGGTGACGCCATACGTGAGACCGTTTTCATACACGGGTCTCGACTACTTTGGTCCAGTAATGGTGACTGTAGGACGACGTCGAGAGAAAAGATGGGTCGCGTTATTCACATGTTTGACTGTACGAGCAGTTCACCTGGAGTTAGCAGAAAACTTGTCTACTGACGCATGTATATTATGCATACGAAACTTCGTAAATAGGCGAGGCATTCCCGTACGGATAAGGTCGGATATGGGAACGAACTTCGTGGGAGCAGACAATGAGATAAGAAAGGTTAAAGAAATATTTGATTTCGAGAATATTCAGTCAGAATTGGCCAACAAAGGGATTCAATGGCAGTTCAATTGTGCAGCAAACCCAAGCTCTGGTGGCTGCTGGGAACGTTTAGTTCAATCTACGAAACGCGTATTGGCGGTGACTTTAAAGCAACAGGCACCACATGTTGAAACTTTGAGAAGTTTACTCATTGAAGCAGAGAATATCATTAACAGTAGACCACTAACACATGTTGCAGTCGACGTCGACGATCCACAGCCACTGACGCCGAATCATTTTCTACTGGGAACATCAAACTCTACTCAAACACCTGGAGATACTAGCGACTATCCGCATCAGAAACAATATCGGATTTCTCAACAAATGAAAAACAAATTTTGGAAACGTTGGATACGAGAATATTTGCCAACACTAACAAGACGCACAAAGTGGAACGTCAAAAGAAGGCCTATACAAATAGGAGATGTGGTCATCATATGTGAGGACAATCAGCCGAGAGGCAGTTTTAAAAAAGGCGTTGTAATCAGTACCATTCCAGCGAAGGATGGAATCATACGTTTAGCGGAGGTGAAAACATCAACGGGTATTTTGAAGCGTCCCGTATCTAAATTAGCTATTCTAGATGTTGTTGGTAAAACTCCCTCGTAGTTTTACGGTGGGCGGAATGTTGTGAATTGAATACATAATTTGAATATTTGTTCTGTTGCCCTAGTAGTTATCGATAGGTCGCAGCCCTGGTTCAAAGCTTCGATACGTCGATCGATTCGATGGCAGAAAAGAGTCGAAAAGCGGCAGCACAACACATAAAAATAAATTTTGCTTAGATTTGGATTTAATCTTTAATTTGCTCGTTATTGTTCGCATTAAGTTTATTTAAGTTGTTTGAATAAACAAATGAAATGTTCGAAGGACGAGTGAAAGTTATTCTATTTTCGTGAAGTTGAAAATATCACTTGCTAGCAAGAGTAGCAACAATTTGTTTGTTAATGTTATTTATAATGTTATTTTCGTTTTTTGACAATTCATTAAATTTTGTATTTATTCGTTTTTCATCGTCGGCATCCATGTTGCCTGTGACTACTTTTATAACATTGCCAAGACCATTTATTAGACCTCTCTTGCTTCTATTTTTTGGTATTAGAGAAAAAATTTTTGCTTTTACTTGGTTTAATTTGGTTCTAATAGAATTAACAATTTCGTTTGAAAGGTGTGATTTGGTGAGTTCATCTAGAGATGTTTCGAATTTCTTAATGTTATTTAATGAGTCTTGCAGATTGATTTGATGGATTAAGTATTTATGAGTTGTAATGAGTTTCGCATTTCCTAAGTTTATTAGGGTGATTTTATTCTCTTCCGAAAATTGTAGCACGTTAAATTCTTGTGCGCAAATTTAATGTAATTTTTTGATTTTTTGATGTTAGAAGGGTTACGTCCTGATCTGCTAATATCTTATGTTTAGAAAATCTAGCGGTTAATTTGTTTATTTATTTATTTATTTGCTCTTTGAAGGTTTTTCCTTCTTTTTTTTTTTTTTGTATATTGTTTGGACTACGAGAGTTTAAAAGAGTATACACTAGTCGATGTTGTAGCCAGGTTCGATACGTCGCATTGAAGTAACGACCAGCTACAACATATACCAATCCACTCGACTCAAACGTATGTTGCTGTTTGATAGATATGTATCCGATCAAACACAACAAAATTGTCCGGAATTCGATTGTATTGCATTATGATTTGATTCGTATATGTTAGTATATGTGAGGTATTTGCATGTCTGTGCAACGAGTCGTATGTCGCCCCATACTGGTTCGACCGACAAGTTTGGATCGCACAAGTCTGCGCAAACCTCACATCATGTGGTGACGCACTGCTCATATGCCCTGAGACTACGACGTCACTCGACAAGCTAACACGAACCGAATGCTCGGATAGTTGCCATGCCTGGATTTGTGGTTTTGTTTTATTTATTTCTCTTTTTGTTTTGTCGTTGGTATATATGAGGTATTTGCATGTCTGTGCAACGAGTCGTATGTCGCCCCATAATGGTTCAACCGACAAGTTTGGAACGCACAAGTCTGCGCAAACCTCATATCATGTGGTGACGCACTGCTCATATGCCCTGAGACTACGACGCCACTCAACAAGCCAACTCGAACTACATGTTCGTTTTGTTACCAGGCTGGATGAGCTTTTTTTTTGTTATACGTATGTGAGGTATTTGCATGTCTGTGCAACGAGTCGTATGTCGCCCCATAATGGTTCAACCGACAAGTTGGAACGCACAAGTCTGCGCCAACCCCACAACGTGTTGTTATTGTAATCAGTGGTGCCAGATTTTCAGAGTCAACATAAGCTAGATTGAAGAAAAAAATAAGCTAGAATAAGCTAAAATTAAGAAAAATAAATCTTTAAAATAAGCTAACTAAAAAAAAAAAAAAAAAAAAACAATTGATGTATACTTTTTAATAGATATTTGAATTTTATTAATATATTTAAATTTATATTAACGAAATTATATCATCAATTTCATTATTTGCTTCCTCATATTTCTCAGATGTTTTAATTAATGATAAGTACCTTGCAGGTACTTTATAATTAAAGCAACATTTGCCATGACGGCGTAATCCATATCTGTAAAGTTAAAAAGAATATACTAAGTATACACTAAATTACTAATCATTTCATAAACAAACCTTATACGTAATATTGCGTTTAAACCTTTAACACTCAATTGATTTCGCAATTTAGTCTTAACTATATTAACTTGGCTAAATACGCGTTCAACTGCAGCATTCGACCAAGGAAGCGATAGCATATGTATAGCAAATAATGATAACTGCTGAAAAGTGTTGTTTCCGCCAGCATCCTTATAATTAAGGACCTTTGCCCAAAATTGGGTAGTATTTTCTTTTTCCTCCCAATTTATTAAATGAATTTTTGCAAATTGAGCAACAATTTCACCAACATTTGAGTAGTTTAAAAATTCCAACAAAGAAATTATCTCAGTCGGTGTCTTATTTGCACGTAGCATATTGTCTACGGAGAGAACTTCCATTTTTCTCAAAATGTCAAAATTGTTAGGAAGTCTGAATGTCTCCCTATGCTTCTACATATGTCTATTTCATTTGCAATGCATGCATGTACATAAACCAGAACATTCGGCTTCTTATTCTAGAGACAAATGTGCGATCAGCCGACGACTGTGTTTACCGTTAGGTCAAATGTGTGCGACTAGCCGGCGACTGTGCTTAGGTCAAATGCTTACTTGTTGATGATGAGTTTTTTCGAGATCACTCCACAACATTTTCAAATGTGAGCAAACGTTTTGTACTACATTTTTGCAAGCCAAAATAAGCCAAAATAAATTTGAAATAAGCTAGATCTCAAGCTATAAGCTTTTCATTAATTTTCCAAGCTTTTTGATTTCAAAATATGCTAAATCTAGCTTAAAATAAGCTAAAATGGCAACACTGATTGTAATGTGAGGCTCGAGCGTGTCTGTGCAACGAGTCGTATGTCGTCTCATAGTTCGACCGACAAGTTTGGAGTGCACAAGTTCGATCGAGCGTCACAACATGTTTTTTATTTTACTGTATCGAACCGCAGTTCGCTTTGAATGTATATGTATATATATTGTTTTGTGATGTAGACATTTTATGCATATATATGTATAGAACTTTTGCATTATTCACTCGTATTACTTTTATTTTTCTTTTTCTTTTTTCTTCTTTTGTGATGTAGACATTTTATGTATTTTTGTATGTATAGAACTTTTGCATTATTAACTCATATTATTTTTATTTTTTTTTCTTTTTTTTTTTATTCTTCTTTTTAAACATCTTTATTTCTTTACGTTCCACCATCGCACTTTACATTTGGTTTTTGTGTTTTTTTTTTTGTGTCACTTAATATTTAACTTACATGGTTAACATTGGAACGATACTTTTCATGATGATCCTTAGTTTTTGCGTGTAGGTTCTTGAATATCGGCTGCGCCAGTTACCAGTTACGGCTGGTGTTGAAGAGGAGAAAAGGGTGGAGTGTTTCCTTCGGGAGCGGTGTATCCTCCGACAATTTAGTGATTAGTGCTTGTTCAATCAAACAGGGGTGTTGAATTATAAAGATTCTTGATTTATTTTACAAATAAACTGTTCTCTGTCATTTACAAATCTAGACTGAATTTACTGTACAAAAATGAATAGCTTATATCTCTAACCCAAGCCAGCTTGATCGTCGGCAGAATGCCGACGCATCGAAATTTGATGTTGCAACTTGTACTCTTGTTTATAAGAAGTCATCACTTTGTAGCCACAATGTAAAGTTGTTGACTTCTATTGGGAACGGAACTGCTGGCCGACATCGCCCACACGATAGCCAAGTGCCGGTTCAGCGAAAAGGCGGGGCGGCTTCTGGGGTGACATCTCGAGGGGAGTAGAGATGGTAACTCGCGCACGCAATAACACGCATGGGCTGCAGTGTGGGCTTACTATGGGAACTTAATTGTTTAATTTTTCTTGTGATAGTACGTTCTTCATGAAACTTTTAGATTGTATTTATATCATTAATATGCGTGTATGTGCCGAAACTCAAGTCTAGTATTTGAAATACGCCTTTTACAAACTTATGGGTGAGGGGGTGGATATAGGGGTGGGGGGTGAAATTGAACAAAAATCGAAATTCTATAACGTACATATCAATCTACATTTAAAATTTGGATACTCTAGCTCTAAAGATGTAGGAGATATCATTTTATAACTGCATTTCGATAAGGTTTTTGATCGATAAAAAAATAACGGGACGAGTTATCGATTTTTAATGAAAAACTCTATATGCGCGCTGTATATACGGTCATTTTAAAAAAAAAGTTCAAGTCTCTAGCTCTTATATCTTCTGTGGTTAAAACCATAGTTGAGGATCATCCAATACTTGGTTCGGCTACGATACTACTTGTACGATTGCATCGATAATATGCAGTCATAAAAAAAATAAAATACGAACTATAATTGATGGAATGGTCAGAAATTGTGACCAACATCAAACAACAACGTGTAGAGTTTGACAAATCGTTTAAGTGCCTCAATAAGAGCGCCTCGATAACAATTCAAACAAAAATAAAACATGTGCAAAATTTGGTTGAAATCTACAACAACGTTCGTCAGATAGTTTGTAATAACGCACCAAGACTTACGCAATTGCACCACACTCAAGAATATGATGTACTTAAAAGAGATAACCTTCTATACATCTCGGAAAGGCACAAAATAGATATATTCGTACCTAATATTCTTAATACGCCCGCTACTTTCCATGTGTCTGAAATTGATATAAAAATATCACAAGACACAATGGCCCAAACTGTCGTAGATTTCTTAAAGTTAGCAATATCACTCATGCCAGAGGTCGATGGAAAAGCTGAAAATCTACGTAGTATCGTGGATGCTTTGGAACTTATAGATTCCCTAAAGGGCAGCCACGAAACAGTTGCCATAAACCTAATAAAGACTAAACTGAAGGGTCACGCACATAATTTGATAAGTAATGAGCAGACAATTCCCGCCATTATTGCTAGCTTATCAAAGTCAGTTAAAGGAGAATCTGTAGAGGTATTATCTGCAAAAATCCTTAACCTGCAGCAAAGAAGACAGCCAATCAATACACTCAAGAGGTGGCAACTTTGGCAAAGGCTCTCGAAGGTGCGTATATAAGCGATGGCTTAACATGTGAACTGGCAAACAAATATAGTACAACCTTAGCTGTAAAAGCCATGACCCAAAAGGTAAAACTTATCATGCAGGCGGGAACGTTTAATAACATGAACGAAGCCGTATGCAAATTTGTCAACAGTTGTTCTAAGGCAACAGGGCAGTCTACACAGTCTCCACATACAGTAGAGGACAGAGCCATTATAGAGGCAACTCAAGAGGCCGCGGCAACTCGACCAGAGGCCACAACAATAACGTAAGAATTGTCAAGGAAGCTCCGGGAAACTCCCAAACGCCTCCAGATACTTAAAATTAATTACCGTCAATTTAAGTCTCAATAACTTCGTGTCATTTAATGTTGCAACAAATAAAAACATAACATTTTTGATTGACACAGGTGCAGATATCTCAATTGTTAAAGAAAATTCGGATGTTTTTCATGACATCCAAACCAATAAAATCATAGACATTCGAAGGAATAATAAATTCCAAGGGACTAGCCTCAATTGAACTACAAACAGGCAAATTTATTATTCCATACAAATTTCACATACTTCGATCAGACTTCGCAATCCCATGCGATGGAATAATAGGACTAGACTTCATTAAAAGATTTAATTGCAAATTAGATTATAATAGCACAGAGGATTGGTTGATAATTAGACCACAAAACCTAACGTATCCCATTTATGTTCCAATAACATTTAATTCTGGTACTAAATCAACCCTTCTACAGGACGGGGAATAGAATTATCTTCATCCGAAGAAAATATTTTAATTCCCAATCAGGAAATTAAACTGGGTGTCTATGTTGCAAATACAATTACAACAGCCCAGAATGCGTTCGTCCGAATCTTAAATACAACCAGAACATATCGTATAATAAACATAGATAAATTGAAATTTGAATCACTTTCGAACTACAATGTAGTTCAAAATTCCAAAGATAATAGAACAGAGTCCGTACTTAACAAAAAGAATTTTCCACCCTTATTTAAAGAAAAACTTGAGAAAATATGCACCCAATATAGTGATGTTTTCGGACTTGAAACCGAACGAATCACATTAAACAACTTTTAGAAACAACAAGTAAGAAAACTCTAGTCGAGAGTGCTCGACTACGAGATCCCCTGAACCCTTCGAGCAACAGCCATTTCAATCATTTTTAGCGTCTCTCTGCTTACACAAACACACACATACACACGCAAACACACATACATAGACACCCATAGGCGCGCACGCATGGGCTGCAGTGTGGGCTTAATATGGGAACTTAATTGTTTAATAACTTTTTTTCTGGACGTACGTTCTCCATGAAACTTTCAGATTGTGGTTTTATCATTACTATGCGTATAATTGCCAAAGCTCAAGTCTCTAGTATTTGAAATACGCCTTTAACAAACTTATTGGTGAGGGGGTTGATATAAGGGTGGGGGGTGAAATTGAACAAAAATCGAAATTCTATAACGCACATATCAATCTACATTTAAAATTTGGATACTCTAGCTCTAAAGATGTAGGAGATATAATTTTATAACTGCATTTCGATAAGGTTTTTGATCGATAAAAAAATAACGGTATGAGTTATCGATTTTTAGTGATAAACTCGATATCCGCGTGCTATATACGAGCATTTTAAAAAAAAGTTGAAATCTCTAGTTCTATCTTCTGAAATCGACGCGTTCAAACATACGGACAGACGGACAGACGGACGGACGGACAGACGGACAGGGCTAAATCGACTCAGTTCGTCGCCCTGATCAAGAATATATACATACTTTATGGGGTCTGCCACGCCTCCTTCTGCCTGTTACATACATACCCTGATTTCCCATTTTCAATGGGTTCAGGGTATAACAAGTAAGAAAGCTCTAGTCGAGACTGCTCGACTACGAGATACCCTGAACCCTCCGAGCAACAGCCATTTCAATAATTTTTAGTGTCATTCAGCTTAAACAAACACACACACACACGCAAACATATACATAGACACCCATAGGCACGCACGCATTAACAGGCATGGGCTGCAGTGTGGGCTTACTATGGGAACTTAATTGTTCAATAACTTTTTTTTGTGGACGTACGTTCTTCATGAAACTTTCAGAATGTGGTTTTATCATTACTATGCGTATATTTGCCAAAGCTCAAGTCTCTAGTATTTGAAATACGCCTTTTACAGAGATGAGGGTAAGGGGGTGGATATAGGGGTGGGGGGTGAATTATAACAAAAATCGAAATTCTATCACGTGCAGTCGAGTCTACATTTAAAATTTGGAGACTTTAGCTCTAAAGGTGTAGGAGATATAATTTTATAACTGGCTTTCGATAAGGTTTTTGATCGATAAAAAAATAACGGGATGAGTTATCGATCTTTTGTGATAAACTCGATATGCGCGCGCTATATACGAGCATTTTAAAAAAAGTTGAAATCTCTAGTTTCTATATCTTCTGAAATCGACGCGTTCAAACATACGGACAGACGGACAGACGGACGGACGGACAGACGGACAGGGCTAAATCGACTCAGTTCGTCGCCCTGATCAAGAATATATACATACTTTATGGGGTCTGCCACGCCTCCTTCTGCCTGTTACATACATACCCTGATTTCCCATTTTCAATGGGTTCAGGGTATAAAAATTGAGACTTAAAGACGATGAACCAGTATACGTGAAAAATTATCGATGTCCGCATAGCCAAATAGAGGAAATCCAGCGCCAAGTTGGAAAGTTAATTGGGCAGAATATTGTTGAGCGGTCTGTTTCATCCTATAATAGCCCACTTTTATTAGTTCCCAAAAAAGCCCTTCCGGGCACTGAAGAAAAAAAATGGCGATTATTTATTTATTTATTTATTTATTTATTTCTTAAAGCTATTGACAAAAACGAGAGTCAATTTTAATTTAAAAAAGCCTATGTAAGATCAGAAGCGTTTTTCTGTCTAGCATGAGTTCAGAGTATGGGGGTGCTGTTCTAACTAAACAAATGAGCCGTATATGAAATTCAGCACATCGTAGGTGCAACGTTTATTTGTGGAGTTCTTGATATACACTAAAAGTGCAAACGTATGAGCAAGCGCAGCTTGCTTAGAGCTAGGCGAATTAATGCAAGTAATGAGAGTTTACAACGCAAGAGAGGAGAGTAATTAGGGTGAACCCAAATGTAAAAATATAGGTATAAAATTCAAGTTAAACAAAAAGATAAGTGAATTTGGCCCAACATCCCGGCCCCATTGAATGACACAGTCTTTCAAGAGACAGGAAGGATTGCTATTTTGTGAACTGGTCTCCGGATTATGCCCTTGGCAGTGCGAACATCTACCACTCGTACTCGTTGATCTCGTCCAGGAATTGTAGCTGTAATGCGACCCATTATCCACTTCTGAGAAGGTACGTTGTCTTCATGTATGAGAACCATGTCCCCGATAGAGATGCTGGGTGATGGTTTGGTCCACTTGTAGCGCACGTTCAGCTCATTGAAGTAGTCTGTCAACCAGCGTCGCCAAAAATATTGTTTGATACCAGTTATCAAACGCCAGCGATCCAAAGATTTCAACTGTTCATCCTCTATATTTTGTTCAGGCAACGCTCGCAGGGAGTCTCCAATTAGAAAGTGACCAGGTGTCAGAGCACCCAAGTCGCTTGGATCTGATGATAGTGGGGTGAGCGGACGTGAGTTGAGGATGGCTTCTACTTCCGCTGTGATTGTGGCCAATTCCTCAAACGTGCAGCGGGCATTCATAAGGCTGCGCGTCATGAGTCCCTTGGCACTTTTAACTGCCGCTTCCCAGAGGCCGCCAAAGTGTGGTGCTCTGGGTGGGATGAAACGAAAGTTTATGAATTCATTTGTGCAAAAACTAATAATTGATTGTTGATTTTCTTGCTTGAAGAGGTAGGTTCGTAGTTCCTTTAATTGATTGCTTGCTCCAGTGAAATTCGTAGCATTGTCACAAAATATATCCACAGGCAATCCTCGTCGTGCAATCATGCGCTTCAACGCGGCTAAGAAAGCATCCGTTGAAAGGTCAGATACCACTTCGATATGCACAGCCTTTGTGGCGAAGCATACAAATATGGCAATGTAGGCCTTTCGAGGAGGCTTGCCCTGAATGCGGAGATAGACGTTGACTGGTCCACAAAAGTCAACTCCACAGTGAGCGAAAGGTCTCGATGGCGTCAATCGTTCTACGGGTAGATTTCCCATGAGTTGCTGTTGCAACTTTGGCTTGTAGCGCACACAGTGCACGCACTTTCTGACAATAGAGCGAGCCAGGTCTCGAGCATTTACGATCCAGAATTGAAGACGAATTAGTGCAACAAGTGCCTTTGAGCCAGCATGGTAGTGCTGCACATGAAGAAACTGCACGTAGTGACGAACGAAATCATCTTTACTGGGAAGTACGATTGGATGTTTCTGAGCCTCTGGTGCATTTGCCAATTCGAGACGGCCGCCAACCTTCAACAGTAGATATCCGTCTGTAATCTGTAAAAATGGATTTAGAAATTTTATGTGACTTGATATTTGCCTATTTTTGTTCAAAGCGTGAATTTCATCTGCGAAGTGTTGCTGCTGCAGATTCCAAATAATGCAATTAAATGCACGCTGTAGCTCTTGAGCCGATGGCGAGGGCGTAGACAGCTCAACGGGTTTCCGAAGCGCGTGTATAAAGCGCAGCATCCAAGCAACAATTCGCAAACAACGACGATGGGAACTTATGTTTCTGAGGGTGTCGAGTAGATAATTGATATCTGTCGTAATCTTGAACGCTGACTTGCGCATCTCAAGTGTTACAACCTCAGGATCTGGTTCATGATGTTTGTCCTTTGGCCAAGCGTTTGAGCTCTGCTTCAGATACGCCGGCCCCATAAACCAGATTGATTCGTTCAATTCGATGGGTGTACACCCCCTCGAGACCAGATCGGCGGGATTCAATTGAGTTGGGACGTGTCTCCAATGACAGTCCGGTGTAGCTTCTTGTATGTCAGAAACGCGGTTTCCAACAAAGGTTGATAGTGTCGCCGAATGTTGCTTTATCCAATGAAGAACTATCGACGAGTCGCTCCACAGGTAGGTTTGTTTCGGTGTGAAAATCCCCTTGATTTTCACGTAGAGTTGGGCCAGTAGGTGAGAAGCAGCGAGTTCCAGTTTTGGTAGCGATAACTTACGAGTTGGTGCTACTCTACACCTTGACGTGATCAGGTGAACTTGAACTCTGCCGTCCGCTGCAACTGTGCGTGCGTAAATGCAGCATCCATATGCACGTATGGAAGCGTCACAGAATCCATGCAACTGCAACTCCTTGGTGTTCGGCTGCATACAGAATCGAGGTATTTTCAGCGACTCCAGTGAAGTAAGCGATGCGGCAAACGATTTCCAAGCTAGGTAAAGTTTTTGCGGCACAGACTCATCCCATTGTAATTTGAATATCCACAACTCCTGTAGGATGATCTTTGCTGTCACAATGACTGGCGCTACCAATCCCAATGGATCAAAAAGTGAAGATGCCACAGATAAGATTGTCCTCTTGGTGATTGCATCAACGGAGCATTTGGGTCGAAAAGCAAATAGCAACACGTCCAGACGTTGATTCCAAGCTAAGCCCAATGTGCTTGTAACTGAGCCATCTTCTAGATTCAAATCTTTGATCGTGCTGTCGTCGACAAAGTCCGGATGGTTCGAATGCCACTTTGCTAATTCAAATTTGCCCTTGCCAAGTACTTCGATGACCTCTGCCTTGAGTTGTTGCAGGCCTTCTGCTGTGTCGTGCCCACAAAGAAAGTCATCCACGTAGAATGATGAATTTATAGCTTGTGATCCCAATTTGTGAGTTTGCATATGTAGATCAGCCAAATATTTCATACTGCGTATGGCGAGATATGGTGCTGAGGCAGTACCATATGTGACTGTGTTTAGTGCATATGTCCGTAGTGATTTGTCTGTCGAATCTCTCCAAAGAATGTATTGAAACTTGCGGTCCCGATAGTCCACCATTACTTGCCTGAACATTTTCACAACATCTGCAGTCAGTGCATATTTGTACGTTCGAAAGCGTAGCAGAAGCGTATATAGATCGGTCTGAATAGTCGGTCCAACCATTAGCAAATCATTGAGTGATTGTTGCGATGAAGTTCGATTTGAGGCATCGAAGACAACTCTGAGCTTCGTTGAAGTGCTATTTGGTTTGAAGACGCAGTGATGTGGTATGTAATTATGTGGTTCGTCAAGCCTTGGTGAGTGTACCAAACTCATATGATTCAAATCTTCATATTCGCGCAGAAATGCTATGTATTCTGCCTTTAAGTCAGGATTGCGATTTAAGCGCCGTTCCAGTGACTCGAATCTCAGCTTAGCAGACTCGTATGAAGATCCTAAATGTCTCGGGTCATCCTTGAATGGTAGCCGAACAATAATTCTACCATCTGCTTGTTGGCGTACAGAGCGAGTAAACATTTGTTCGCACTGCAGTTGCTCAGGTGTGAACTTGTCGATTGGTTTACTCAAATCTTCGATACGCCAGAGTCGTTCCAAATTGTTGTTTATTGACTCCTCCTGTGAGAGCGAGTAGCAATGCGCCTGTCGCTGTCCTCCTTTATAGCGTCCAGACACAATCCATCCAAGTAACGTTTTCTGAAGCATAGGAAGGTTTGGACCCAATTTGATTTGTCCCACCGCAAGAATTTCAAAAAATGTTTCAGTGCCAATAAGTAAGTCGATATGACGAGTTTTGTGAAACTCCTCATCAGCTAAAGGTGTGTTCTTTGGTATGTTCCATGATGAAGTGTCGATGTCCGAATCCGGCTGATACGCAATGTGTGACGTCACGCAGAAATCAATGGGCATCTTGAAATCCTCCAAGCGTGACTTGATTGTGGCCGAAGTGCCAAACTTGATGTATGTGTGCGACTCACCAACACTAGAGATTCGCATATGCCGTTTGACCTTTGGCAAGCGTAGTGCTTGTGCGAAATGTTCTGAGATGAAGTTCACCTGTGAGCAAGAATCCAATAGAGCACGACCGATCCTGTAGTTTCCAGATGCATCCATGACCTCGACGATGGCTGTTGCTAGAATGACTTGGTCTGTTCGATTGGTGTGTGTATGTGTCACAACATCATTTGAATTCGAGCCGCTGGGCAACATAACTGTCGATCTATTCACAGCTGCCTCTCGATGTAGTAAGCTGTGATGAAGTCTCGAGCAACATCGACATCTTTGAGTAGAGGGACACTTGGATGCCTGGTGGCCTTTGCCAAGACAGTTTAGGCACAGACCATGTCGTTTTGCTGCTTCATAGCGCTCTGCAACCGACATCTCTTGAAGTCGACTGCAACGTGACACTCGATGCTCTGAGCTAAGACAAAGAGGACATGAGTGAGTTGAACAATTAAAAGACAAACCATGTCGCGTGGTTGCCTGACTTCGTGGTTTGCTAGCAGTCGCAGTACGGGCTTGGTTCGATTCGGACTTACCGCATGATTCCAAATATTGGCAATGCCTCTCAACTACCTGTACACATAAATCCCACGTAGGCAACTTGGAATAATCCAATGATTCGTTCCATTTGCGCTTAGTTTCCATGTCCATCTTATCCATAACAATGGCTATTAACATTGCCTGTGCGATTTGTGCCTCGTTGCCTAATGATTTTAGCGAGTTGTACAATGCTGTAGAGTTGTCAATCAAACTTCGAATTTCATAGCTGTTTGACTTTGATACACTCTTGAGCATAAATAAGGACGAGATATTGTCCAAGAACACTAATGTTGGATTGTCGTAGCGTTGATTCAAACGATCAAGTGCCTTTCGGTAATTTTCAGGTGTGATCTGAAATGCCCTTACCGTTTCTAATGCTGGTCCCTTTAAGCAGCTGATCAGTTGATTAAACTTCTCGATGTTTGATAAGCTGTTCTGTTGATCCACCATTTGATTGAATAGTGCGCTAAAATTCTTGTAGTCCGCATATTTGCCATCAAATGTAGGTAACGTAAGTCTGGGCAGCTTGGCCGACGATAAGAATGTGGGCCCAGATACCGCAGCGAACGTTGATTCGTGTATATCCTCCGTGAGTTGCTCTGTAATGCAAACCTTTACTTCTACATACAGTTCCTCCAATTCGGTGCGTCCTGTATCGGTCGAACATTCCTTTTCAATTTGAGTCTGCAATACCATTGCTTGCTTAAAGTAAGCTTCCAAAATTTCCAAGCGACACTTTAATTCAGCTTGAACTGGTGCAGATTTCCCTTCTCTTAGTTTGGGATCGACAACATTACGAATGCGGCTAATATTCCGGCGAGTATTCGCACGCTGTGTTTTAAGGCTCTCTAGAGACATGATTCGATCAACAACAACTTTAGGGTTTATTTGAATAAACGATGATCAAATTTGCTGCCAGAGGTACCCAAATTACGCAAATCTTTATTTGCCCAAAGAAAAATGTAAGAGATAAATTTCACTCAACTGAGCACTTAATGCTGCGTGTAGAATATAAGAGCGACGAACAATGTATGAGACGAATTCCACTCAAATGCTTGCAGAATATTTGACGATGAGTTTCACTCAACTGAGCGCATACAATCAAGCGAGAAGAAGAGTAATTCCAGCGACGACTCTCAGTACAGTTGGTGCGTATGTATATAAGTGCATTTGTGATTAACTGCACTTATGTATTTCTAATTTGACGAATATGATAGCAAGCGCACTGCCGATAACTTGCTGCTGTGATCGCGGGGGGATCGTAGGGACAGCGAAGTGACGAAGATTGCGAAGCAGAAGCTGCTGTTGCTGCGAGAGATTGACGAAACGAAGAAGATGACTCGGTGATGCGACGGCGGGGGTCGCAGAGCGACAGCGAAGTCAACCAAAGCGAATGACCGGTGCGAATAGCAAAGCAAGCGAGTGTATGCACAGCTAATTGCTTGTATGCTGATATATGTATCCCACTTATGCACAGATGTATGTATGCAGAATATGTCTGTACATAAGCCAAATTATAACTCCAAATGCGTTACACGAAACTTGAACAGCAGGGCCCCACGTTGGGCGCCAAAATGTAAGATCAGAAGCGTTTTTCTGTCTAGCATGAGTTCAGAGTATGGGGGTGCTGTTCTAACTAAACAAATGAGCCGTATATGAAATTCAGCACATCGTAGGTGCAACGTTTATTTGTGGAGTTCTTGATATACACTAAAAGTACAAACGTATGAGCAAGCGCAGCTTGCTTAGAGCTAGGCGAATTAATGCAAGTAATGAGAGTTTACAACGCAAGAGAGGAGAGTAATTAGGGTGAACCCAAAGTGTAAAAATATAGGTATAAAATTCAAGTTAAACAAAAAGATAAGTGAATTTGGCCCAACAGCCTATACAAAGTACAGGATATGATTTCAATAGTAACACCAACCCGATGGGGGTATTTTATTTGCCAGTCCGGCCAGCTATGCCCACGTCTCACAGCCAATTATGGTCAGTGATACTATTGAAGCTATGAAAAGAAAGTGTTAGTAAGAAAGCTTAAAAAAATAAATTAAATGTAGGTTTAATTAACTATATTTAACATAATAAATTAATAATTAAAAATAGTTCTTAAAACTAAAGAGAAAAAATAAATAAATTTAAAAAAAAAGTAATAAAATAAAAATAAATAAAAACTAAAAAACCAAAGAAAACAATAAAATTAAAAAGTAAAGGAAAAAGATTTAGTTAGAAAAGGAGAAAGGAAGGTATTAAAAGAAATATAAGAATAAGAAATAATAAAAAGAAAAGAGAAGAGAAGAGCCAAAAATAGTATAATAGGATAGAATTGAGAAATCATTACACAACATTGGCAACGAAAATATATACCAATGCTTATGCCTGGGCATCGTGAGTGAATTCCCTAAGATGAGCTAATAGTAAGGTTTTTATTTTAGGAAGAGAGAGCTCTAAGGAAAAGACGTGATAATATTTATTAAAATTAACACAAAGAACATGAAACGCACTGTGCAAAGAATAATCCCTAGTGCACACAGGTAAATGAAGCGGACGATAGTGTCTAGTTGCTCGGGACGGAACCGAAAAATTTAGACGACCCAACAGAGAGGACGAATCAATATCACCACTAATCAATTTATGCAGAAAAACAATTCCTAAAATTGTTCTGCGATTGGTTAACAATGGAAGATCAATTAGCTGGAGCCTACTATGATAAGATGGTAATCGTAAATTAATGTCCCATCTAAGATCTCTTAAGGCAAAGAGAAGAAACTGTTTTTGGACCGATTCGATACGATCTTGATACAGTTTATGCTGCGGAGACCATACAACAGAGCAATACTCTAAGATAGGACGCACAAGCGAAGTATATAAGCGCTTGGTAGTGAAAGGATCATTAAATTCCTTAGACCAACGTTTAGTAAAGCCAAGCACACTTTTTGCTTCATTAATGATGGTAGAAATATGAAGATTAAAGTTAAGTTTACAGTCAAAGAACACACCAAGATCTTTGACTGTAAAGATGCGTCGTAAGGAAAAATTGCTAATTTTATAATCAGCAATTAGGGGAACGGTACGACTGAAGGTCATTGTCATACACTTTGAACAATTTAAGTCCAGCTGGTTTTCCACACACCAAAGTTGAAATGCATTTAGGTCATCTTGAAGGTGATGATGACCATTTGCATTGGAGTAGGGAAGGCAAAGTTTAACATCATCAGCATACATAAATATGGTAGAATGTGAGATACAGCTAGGAAGGTCATTTATAAAAAGGAAAAGAGCAATGGACCCAAATGGCTACCCTGAGGTACACCAGACGAAACAAATATAAGTTTAGACATAGCTGTTCTCAGCAGGACTCTTTGGGTTCTACCCATTAAATAGGATGAAATCCAAGACACAAGACTGGGTGAAAATCCTAAGCGTTCAAGCTTAAGAATTAGTATGTGATGATGTACTGAGTCAAATGCTTTACTGAAGTCCGTATAAATAACATCAGTTTGCATTTTTTTAGAAAAGCTGTCATTAACAAGCGAAGTAAACTCAAGTAAATTAGAGGCCGTTGATCGATTTTGAACAAAGCCATGTTGAGATGGTTGAATAAAATTAGTAATTGACTATCGCCAAATAAATAAAAAATTGTTGTCCGATAAATTTCCACTCCCCAGAATTGACGATATCCTCGATCAATTGGGTCGAGCAAAATATTTTTCATGCCTTGATTTAATGTCAGGTTTCCATCAAATTGAACTTGAGGAAAACTCAAGAGATATAACGTTTTTTTCGACAAACAATGGTTCGTATCGCTTTACGATACATTTGGTCTAAAAATAGCGCCTAATTCTTTTCAGAGAATGATGACAATAGCATTCTCAGGTCTAGAGGCCACACAAGCTTTCCTTTACATGGATGATTTAATCGTCATTGGTTGTTCTGAACAATATATGATTAAAAACTTAACAGATGTTTTAAATGTTTGCAGAAAACATAATCTGAAACTACATCCAGAAAAATGCTTATTTTTCATGCACGAGGTGACATTCTTAGGTCATAGATGCACAGATAAAGGAATCTTTCCAGATGACAATAAATTTGACGTCATTAATAATTATCCTGTCCTTAAGGACGCAGATAGCGCTAGAAGATTCATTGCATTTTGCAATTATTATAGACGTTTTATACAAAATTTCGCCGAACATTCATTCCAATATCTGAAAAATAAACTTGTTCAACCACATCTACTACAGTACCCTGATTTTAGCAAAGAATTTTGCATAATCACAGATGCAAGCAAACAAGCATGTGGTGCAGTTTTAACTCAAAACTATAATGGACACCAGCTCCCAGTTGCATATGCATCAATAACATTCACTAAAGGTGAAAGCAATAAAAGTACTACAGAACAAGAACTAGCAGCAATACATTGGGCAATAACACATTTTCGACCATATATTTATGGGAAACACTTCACAGTTAGAACAGATCACAGGCCTTTAACATATCTATTTGCTATGGTAAACCCAAGCTCAAAATTAACATGCATGCGACTCGAGCTCGAAGAATACGATTTCACAGTAGAGTATCTGAGAGGAAAAAATAATTTCGTGGCGGACGCCTTATGTAGGATAAAAATATCCGAATTAATTGAAATGAACAGAAAAGTCCTGAAAGTCACTACCAGGCAACAAAGTAGACAAAACAATATCTGCGCAGATAAAGAAATACTGTTGCCAAGGCCAAGTCTAAAACAAGCTTCTAAGCCCAACGTATACGAAGTCATTACAAATGACGAGGTACGAAAAGTAGTGACCTTGCGATTAACAGATTCTACATGTTTATTGAATTCCGGTTAGCGATTTATACTCCAATGGAATCCTCGACTTAGGTCAGTTATTCCAAAGGCTTGAACGACAAGCCGGGGTATCTAAAATCAGCAAACTAAGAATGGCACCGAGCGAAAAGATCTTTGAATCAATTTCAATAGAATCTTTTAAAAATATGGGCAATAAAATATTAAAAAATTTAAGAGTAGCGCTACTCCAGCCGGTGACAACAATATACAATGAAGAAGAAAAAGAAGCAATTTTGTCTACATTACATGATGATCCAATACAAGGGGGTCATACAGGCATAACAAAAACTAAAGAGACAATATTATTGGAAAAACATGACTAAACCTGTAAAAGAGTATGTCAGAGATTTATGTAATTAACATGAGAGTTTGACATAACAGGAGCATGTTATGTTAGTAACATGAATGTAAAATGTTGATGACGTAGCAATGTAATGCTGCGATGCCGCGTCAGTGAGTCTGACACAATGTTGCGAGACTCCTTGCGATGTTGTAAAACTTCATAGCAACGAACTGTGTCGCTGCTATATACAATTCAATAAGCAAAGTAAATGATGACTGAGGAATGTCGGTTAGCGGTAAATTCTATGCCGAGAACGAGGCTCGAGAGCGAGAGAGATGCCTCGGCCGAGTGTGGCGCGATTGTAGTTGTTATGTAAAGAGGAAGAGAAGCACGAGCGTTGAGGCTGTGCGTACGTGGCTTTTAGTCTGAGGACAGCAGAAGTAACGACGAGACAATTGCGACTCGCTGCGTTCAAAAGCAAAAGAACAAATATCGCCTACTGAAATTAAGAAGTTATTAAGGAGCACAATAACTCAGAGCCATCTCCGACATCAGAAGTGGGATCCCCACATCCACAAGAGATATCAGAACGCATATTGGAGTCGCAGACGGAAACACCGAGAAGCGAGTAAACTTGTGCACAGTAATAACAAGTAAGAACGGTGCAGTCGGGCGATACCGATTGCATAATACTCATTCACAGCCCAAACGTTGATCCCATTATAATTAAAATGAGTATAAACAAGTAAGAAAACTCTAGTCGAGAGTGCTCGACTACGAGATCCCCTGAACCCTTCAAGCAACATAGGCGCGCACGCATGGGCTGCAGTGTGGGCTTACTATAGGAACATAATTGTTTAATAACTTTTTTTCTGGACGTACGTTCTCCATGAAAAACTTTCAGATTGTGGTTTTATCATATAAAAGTATATATATTCTTGATCAGCGCGACGAACTGAAAATTTTTCATCAGTCATTATAGATTCATAACATTAGCTCACGTGCAAAATTTCAACTTTCTAGCTTTATGACTTCCGGAGATACAGTTTTATCCGATTTGCCACGCCCCCAATAGGCGTAGATATATCCGCCATAGCTTGATGGACTTGGGTGGTCGACGCGGACCTACATACCAAATTTCAGCTTTCTAGCTCTTCAACTAACATGGTTTCTGGTATATCGGAAAATGCATTTTCCGATTTTCCACGCCCCTAGTGGGCGGATCGGGAAAATTTTAACACTTTATAAATCGGAGTTATACCCGAGTATGTGTTCCAAATTTCAAGTCTCTAGCTTCAATAGAAATGAACTACGTTTACGGACAGACGGACGGACAGCAAGACGGACATTGCACAAAACCAATATATTAATTCACTTCGTGAATGAGTATAAAAATGAAAGGAAAACGTACCAACTGGGTGAGCTCTTTCCATTTTACTTTGATACGGGTGCCGAGTGATTATGTGATTAAGGAATCATTATGTAATAAGTTTTCCGGCAAGCAAATAAATAATCTGATAATATATTGAGAGGTACAGGCGAAAATATAGTGAAGAGCGATTTCAATTTCTGGCTGCAGTGCAAGTTTCTTAATCTAACCTAGACAATCACGTGCTGACAATTGATTGCTTGAAACATAATGAAATGATTGGTCGTGAAATCTTGCAGCTCGGTTTTGGTGTGTTAATGGAAGCTGACAAATTTGACGTTTGTAAAAATAAAACAAATTAATGACGACTTACAAAGAAACTAATACAAAATTTCTAGAAAATCTCATTGGTAGCAACGTTGAACTGAATGAAAAGTAAAAGAAATGCTTGCTGAGCGCAGACGAGAAGGAACTTGTTAGAGGAAAAATCCAGCAAATGATTAAGCAAAATGTCATACGAGCAAGCAGCTCACCATTTGCTAGTCCAATGTTATTGGTTAAAAAGAAGGATGGTAGTGATAGATTGTGTATAGACTACCGAGAATTAAATGCGAATACAGTGTCTGATAAATATCCCCTTCCATTAATATCAGATCAGACAGCCAGATTACGAAGTGGAAAATATTTTTCCAGTCTGGACATGGCAAGTGGGTTTTATCTAATACCTATACACGAAGATTCTATTGAGCGAACCGCTTTTGTGACTCCAGAGGAATTTTTAGCTATGCCGTTTGGCCTTAAGAATGCCTCGTCAGTGTTTCAGCGTGCGATTGTAAAAGCTTTGGGTGAATTGGCATATTCATATGCAGTTGTTTACATTGATTATGTTTTGATTGTGGCAGAATCAAAAGAACAAGCATATGAAAGGTTGGCAGTCGTTTTAAAGGCATTGGCAAATGTAGGATTTTCGTTTAATATAAAGAAATGTACGTTTTTGACAACAGGAATTGAGTACCTCGGATTTTACATAAAAAACGGTGAAATAAAACCAAATCCGAGAAAAATAGAGTAGTTGTCCGTTTTACCAAAGCCAAATAGTGTCACACAATTAAGGCAATTTATAGGCCTGGCCTCATATTTCAGGCAGTTTGTTCCTAAATTTTCTGAACAAATTAAACCGTTGTATCACTTTACTGCGAAAAATAGCGGATTTGTTTGGAAGGAGGAGCATGAACAAATACGTCAAAAAATCATTTATCATTTTTAATCCGCAACTCCCAATAGAACTTCACACGGATGCAAGCTCGAACGGTTATGGTGCTATGCTCATGCATAAACAAGAAGGCAAATGTAGAGTAGTCGAGTACTACAGCAAATGTATTTCAGCGTCAGAATCCAAATATCATTCATATGAGTTTGAGACTCTGGCAGTGCTGTGAAGCACTTTCGACATTATTTACATGGCACAATATTTTCCAAATATACTGATTGCAATTCATTAAAAGCAAGCCGTACAAAAGCTGAATTGACGCCAAGAGTGCATCGATGCTGGGCGTACTTACAATCATTTGATTTCAATGTTGAATATCGGAAAGGCAGCCAAATGGCTCATGTAGATTTTCTGTCTCGAAATCCATTACCCAAAGAGGTCAAACAATTCCGAATGCTTTTAAGTGGTCCGTAAGTAATCATGTGCATGAAGCAATAATGCATTTGGGTTGGCAGAAAACTCTAGACAAGGTCTTTGAAAAATATTGGTTTAAAAACATGACGAAATATGTAAGGAAATTTGTAGAGAATTGTATAACGTGTAAATTGTCTAAGCCTTCGTCCGGAAGAATACAAATGGAAATGCATCCCATTCCCAAGATTGAAATACCTTGGTATTTATTTATTTATTTATTTATTTATTTCTTAAAGCTATTGACAAAAACGAGAGTCAATTTTAATTTAAAAAAGCCTATACAAAGTACAGGATATGATTTCAATAGTAACACCAACCCGATGGGGGTATTTTATTTGCCAGTCCGGCCAGCTATGCCCACGTCTCACAGCCAATTATGGTCAGTGATACTATTGAAGCTATGAAAAGAAAGTGTTAGTAAGAAAGCTTAAAAAAATAAATTAAATGTAGGTTTAATTAACTATATTTAACATAATAAATTAATAATTAAAAATAGTTCTTAAAACTAAAGAGAAAAAATAAATAAATTTAAAAAAAAGTAATAAAATAAAAATAAATAAAAACTAAAAAACCAAAGAAAACAATAAAATTAAAAAGTAAAGGAAAAAGATTTAGTTAGAAAAGGAGAAAGGAAGGTATTAAAAGAAATATAAGAATAAGAAATAATAAAAAGAAAAGAGAAGAGAAGAGCCAAAAATAGTATAATAGGATAGAATTGAGAAATCATTACACAACATTGGCAACGAAAATATATACCAATGCTTATGCCTGGGCATCGTGAGTGAATTCCCTAAGATGAGCTAATAGTAAGGTTTTTATTTTAGAAAGAGAGAGCTCTAAGGAAAAGACGTGATAATATTTATTAAAATTAACACAAAGAACATGAAACGCACTGTGCAAAGAATAATCCCTAGTGCACACAGGTAAATGAAGCGGACGATAGTGTCTAGTTGCTCGGGACGGAACCGAAAAATTTAGACGACCCAACAGAGAGGACGAATCAATATCACCACTAATCAATTTATGCAGAAAAACAATTCCTAAAATTGTTCTGCGATTGGTTAACAATGGAAGATCAATTAGCTGGAGCCTACTATGATAAGATGGTAATCGTAAATTACTGTCCCATCTAAGATCTCTTAAGGCAAAGAGAAGAAACTGTTTTTGGACCGATTCGATACGATCTTGATACAGTTTATGCTGCGGAGACCATACAACAGAGCAATACTCTAAGATAGGACGCACAAGCGAAGTATATAAGCGCTTGGTAGTGAAAGGATCATTAAATTCCTTAGACCAACGTTTAATAAAGCCAAGCACACTTTTTGCTTCATTAATGATGGTAGAAATATGAAGATTAAAGTTAAGTTTACAGTCAAAGAACACACCAAGATCTTTGACTGTAAAGATGCGTCGTAAGGAAAAATTGCTAATTTTATAATCAGCAATTAGGGGAACGGTACGACTGAAGGTCATTGTCATACACTTTGAACAATTTAAGTCCAGCTGGTTTTCCACACACCAAAGTTGAAATGCATTTAGGTCATCTTGAAGGTGATGATGACCATTTGCATTGGAGTAGGGAAGGCAAAGTTTAACATCATCAGCATACATAAATATGGTAGAATGTGAGATACAGCTAGGAAGGTCATTTATAAAAAGGGAAAAGAGCAATGGACCCAAATGGCTACCCTGAGGTACACCAGACGAAACAAATATAAGTTTAGACATAGCTGTTCTCAGCAGGACTCTTTGGGTTCTACCCATTAAATAGGATGAAATCCAAGACACAAGACTGGGTGAAAATCCTAAGCGTTCAAGCTTAAGAATTAGTATGTGATGATGTACTGAGTCAAATGCTTTACTGAAGTCCGTATAAATAACATCAGTTTGCATTTTTTTAGAAAAGCTGTCATTAACAAGCGAAGTAAACTCAAGTAAATTAGAGGCCGTTGATCGATTTTGAACAAAGCCATGTTGAGATGGTTGAATAATCGATTTACAAAAATGCTGCAAGCCCGATGTTATAATTTTCTCAAATAACTTCGGAATAGCAGATAATTTCGCAATGCCTCTATAATTGGAAATATCAGATCTTCCACCTTTTTTATATAAGGGAATGATGAAAGATTCTTTCCAAATTGAAGGGAACACAGAAGTATCCAAGGACAAGTTAAACAATTTTAGTAATTGTGACTGAAGAGAAGCACTGCACTCTTTAATCACACAACTAGGAATATTATCGGCACCAGGAGAGAAAGATGATTTCAATGTCCTAATGGCTGCAGCCAGAGAGGATGCAGTAACTCTGGGGGTATTTATAGACCCATAATCAGGGAGTGAATATGGATATGAGTTGCTGTAGAGATCAGCAGAAGAATAAGTGGATTGAAAAAAATCAGCAAATAGATCAGAGGAATCCTGGTCATTGCAAGTTTTTTCACCTCCAAGGACAAACGAGGACGGCAAACCAGAAGATTTACGCTTCGAGTTTACAAATGAGTAAAATTGTCTGGGATCACGAGTAAACTGACGTTTGCAGCGTGTAAGATAATTCTCATAACAGCTAGAATTTAAAAGATTGAAATTTGACTTGGCAATGGAATATTTGGACCAGTCAACACTTGAACCAGACTTTTTATAATTTTTAAAACATTTAGTTTTAATGTTTCTCAAGCTCGAAAGAGTCTTGGTAAACCAAGGGGGCTTATTTGAAACAGGCGAAATACGGCGGAGAGGAACACAAACATCCAGAAAAGAGTTTAAGGTAGAATAAAAAAACGATGCTGCCAAATTAATATCAACTGACTCATTTAAATAGACCAGTCTGTCGAATTAATTAATTCGTTAAGCAAAACGAAATTGCATTTACGATAACAGCGACTGAGTTTAGAAGGCATTGGAGTAGTAGAGGTAGGATTAACAACTGTTAATAAAACCTCTAAAGTGGGGTGATGTGTATCCTCAGGTAAAGAGAAAGGAGTTGATCTCACGACATTAATGAGCGAATCATGATTAACAAACACAAGATCAAGAGTACGATTAAGATGGTTTGAAATAGAGTTCATCTGAAACAAAGACAGGTTAAACAATTCATCAAACAGATAGTGATCAATTGTCGGAATTAAGTAATTAGCATTATAAGTTGATAACCAAGAAGTGTTCGAAATATTAAAATCACCCAACACAAGAAGACAATCTCTTCATTTACATGTTCGTTAACTTCTTTAATACATTTTGTGGTGATCATAAACTTGTACATCAGAAGAGGGAGGGATATAAGAACATGTTATGTATAATGAGCACGATGGGAGAGTTAATTTAACCGCTATAATCTCCACATCATGAAGGGACGAAAAGGTAAACAATTCAGAGTGGATAATGGATTTAACCGCAATTAACACCCCACCACCTCTGCGCGACGAACGGTCAAGTCTATAAATAGTGAAATTACTTGAAAGAATTCACTATTATGAATATTATTACTTAGCCATGTTTCAGTGAAAGCGATAATATCATAATGTACACTGAAACTATGCAAAAAAAGACTTTTAAGTTTTGAGTTTAAGCCACGTACATTTTGATAAATCAGGGACAGTTGAGAAGAGGTTTGTAAATAGTTTAGTTTTTGGTACAACATTTGATGAAGATTGCACCGAAGGTAAATTCACTGAAATAGGCATCGATCTGTTACGATTTTGGGTTTTTCATGAACAACTACATGAGGTGGCCAGAAATTAGGATCACAAAGGGTTTTAAAGTGTTCTACAGGCACATTGATTTTAAACGAAGCAATTTCACGCGGTGTCGCGAAACTAAACTTCGATATAAAAACATTTGTCGAAATCTTATTTTTGATAAAGCCGATACTGCCTCATGGTAGTGTCAGATGAAAGCCTAGATAAGAAAACTTGCTTTCGAGGAGAGACAACAGATAAGGTAATGCTAGGAGAGGCTGACTTTTGTCACTCTTTGTTTGAACAACAGTAGGAGAAGTATCCAATTGTTGAACAGGAACTAGAGTTTCAATGGTAGCATCAACTTGGGGAACAATAGAGTCGGGACCAGGTAATGAAGGGTCCAGTGAATTAGGGGCCGAAGACACAACAGAAGCACAAGGTGAGGGTGGAGCAAGCGAATTAGGCGACGATGTAAGCACAGAAGGAGGTACCAACAACGAAAGAGCCTCAGGTTGAGAAGGGTGACACTCGAAATTATACTGAGTCGAATTTCTTCAGCGCAGCCTTCCTGGCTAACTGCTTAGAAATCTTCTTCAGTTTTAGGAATTGAGCCTTACAGCCTTACTTTTAGAAAAATTTACTTGTTTTTCAACACTTGGGCAAGACCAGCGGACGCCCCCACTACCTTTTGTGTGGACATATCTTGTCGTAATCACGACCAGTGAGACCTGCACATTTAGTGTGCATCAATTTCACACAACCAACATGTACAATTGCACTTGTGCAGAGTCCACTGTCTGCCTGAACGAACAAGATTTTTTGCAGCAACTCATTTGGCAACAGGGATTCAAATTACAGAGATGAAGCAGAAACAAAGAATAAAAACAAAGAATAAATGTGTTGAGCAAGCGAATCACAACAACAAACCGCCTTAGTAAGAGCAAATCGAACAACAAAAACAGACCGTTACAGAGCGTAACGAAAGGAACGCAGAGAGAATAATTGCACAGCACAACGATTGAATTTGTGAGAGCAAGAGTCCAACACACACACTAACCAACGTTAAAAGTGAAAAGAGGAGAGCGCCAAAAAATAGGAACACTAGACAATTGCAATAAATGCAATTCAAACCGACGCTGCACCAAAACACACCGAATAAAAAGTCAGTTTTAGAAAGCACAGCAAACACGGATTAACCTTGCACAGGATTTGCCAAAAGCAAAGATTAACCGACCGCAGTTTTAAAATTAATAAGAACATTTGTAAAAAAGAGGCAAATTGCAGAGCAGAAAACGAACACGTCTGTACACTCTCACTGAGAACTCTCTCGGTATACTATACATATAGATATTAGCGGCAAGTTGAGTGGTAAAAATGATATAAAAGAATATGTCATTGTTCAGGTAGATGCATTTACTAAGTTTGTCCATTTACATCACACGTTAAACTTTGACACAAATAATTGCATTGAAGCCGTAAAGTCAACTATACACCTAATCGTATTATTGCAGATCAGGGCAGAAGCTTTGCAAGTAGTGGTTTTAAAGATTTTTGTTCAAATAAAAAAATAGATTTGCATTTAATAGCAACAAGCGCTAGTAGAGCTAATGGGCAAGTGGAGCGCGTGATGAGCACTATGAAAAGTATGCTGACAGCAGTGGAAACAAGTACACTAACATGGCAAGAAGCGCTGGTGAAGGCTGACATTGTGCATGGCGGACAGTTGATCTAGTGAGAGATCATGGTACATGTGGTACATATCGTCGCAAAGTGGCGACAAGAGCCTGTTTAACTGTGGTGTGATAAAATGCAAAGCCAAATGGTCGGGTTTGCGCAGAAGAGTACGAGCTACTGAATTTGAGTGATATCCTGCCAAACTGTCATTTGATGGAAAGCCAAATGGGCGAGTTGTTGCGGAAGAGTACGATGTACTTTGAAAATGTAAATGAGATATCCCGTAACACTGACATTTGAAGATCTAAATAGATGTGAAATCCAAATGGTTGAGTATATTTGTATTGACTAACATTTGAAGACATTAGAAAAATGTGTAAAAAGATAGAGTAATGATTATGTGAGTAATGAACAGAAAGATTTAATTTTAAATTAATATAAATGTTTAAATTATGCGAATATGTTATGTAAACGAGTTCACTTATTTTGATTAAACAAGTAAGAAAGCTCTAGTCGAGACTGCTCGACTAGGAGATACCCTGAACCCTCCGTGCTGATGTTCCAATCATTCTGCACACATACATACACATGCATCCACCCCCACGCATAGGACCGCGCTCTGCTAACTGCGCAGTAAGCAGCGACTGCGCTTGGGCTGCGCTGCAGTGTGGGCAATATTATGAGAATTTATTTGTTGAATAATTTCATTTGTAGACGTACAATTTTAATGTAACTTTCAGAACGTAATCATTATGTGTACATGTGTGTACATTCCAAAGCACAAGTCTCTAGTACTTGATATACGTTTTTTACAAATTTGGGGCGAAGGGGGCGTGGTATCCAAAATCTATAAATTACAAAATGTGTGTGCCCATCAAATGTATATACACAGTAAATCTGAAGTCTCTAGGTCTAATAGTGTTCAAATTAGGCTGAAAAAACAATTTATCGATCAAGAATATATATACTTTATGGGGTCTGCGATGATTCCTTCTGCCTGTTACATACTTTTCACAAAACCATTATACCCTGATTTCCCATTTTCAATGGGTGCAGGGTATAAAAAGAGATATGATTCTAATCAGAGTGTTTAACCTTTACACGAGGACGTGTAATCGTCAGGAAGGCCGTGTCAGAGATTTATGTAATTAACATGAGAGTTTGACATAACAGGAGCATGTTATGTTAGTAACATGAATGTAAAATGTTGATGACGTAGCAATGTAATGCTGCGATGCCGCGTCAGTGAATCTGACACAATGTTACGAGGCTCCTTGCGATGTTGTAAAACTTCATAGCAACGAATTGTGTCGCTGCTATATACAATTCAATAAGCAAAGTAAATGATGACTGAGGAATGTCGGTTAGCGGCCGAGTGTGGCGCGATTGTAGTTGTTATATACGTGGCTTTTAGTCTGAGGACAGCAGAAGTAACGACGAGACAATTGCGACTCGCTGCGTTCAAAAGCAAAAGAACAAATATCGCCTACTGAAATTAAGAAGTTATTAAGGAGCACAATAACTCAGAGCTATCTCCGACAAGTACATAAATAAATGTCCAAAATGCCTGACGGCGAAAATGACGAAACACAACAGATACCCATGATAATAACTAAGATACCAATTGAGGCTTTCGACAGAGTGATAGTAGACACGATTGGTCCACTACCACGCTCAGAAAACGAAAATGAATACGCTGTTACTGTTTGAAGCTGCCGAGCTTTTTCGACAACTCTGGCTCCAATCAATTACAAAGGCACAAAATAAAAACCAAAAAATGATATAATTTAGCTTATTATTTATTAATTTAATGCCAAGTCTGTGGACACTGTTTAGGCGGAGTTAATTCGATTCGAGGCAAAAATATATAGGTGTTGCGCGAATGAAGACCGTTTTTATACAGAGTTTAAAAGAATATAAGTAAAGAGGAGTATACAATTAACAGAGCGGATGAGATTTACATATGTATGTGTGTTATGCTCTGTTATGTGCAAGAGTGCGCTAACAGCGAATGAGAATGACAAAGGCAAGAGATTAACTTAAGAGAAGCTTATTTAACTATTAAGAGCAATTATTAGCTGCTGCGCCGAACATCCTCCCCACCGTTAAAATACCATGACTTTTAACAGGATCATCAACCGGAAGGACACACAGCTTATTGACGGCTCGACGTGTAGTTCCAGTGGGTGTACGCAGAACAGCAACTCTCACGGCTCCATCGGCTCCAGCAATGATCTCAACGACCCGGGCTAATGGCCACTTCAAAGGTGGCAGGTTCTCATCTTTCACACAGACGACATCGTTGACCTTGATAGAAGGCCGTGGGGTCCGCCATTTTCCACGCTGTTGAAGAATTGTGAGGTATTCCTCACTCCATCGCTTCCAAAACAACTGCTGTATGTACGTCATACGCTGCCAGCGATCAAGGCGATTGCAGTCGATCCGAGATAGGTCTGGTTCGGGGAAGTCGATAAGTGGTCGACCAATCAGGAAATGTCCTGGAGTGAGAACTCCAAGATCATCAGGGCTTTCTGAAATTGGAACAAGAGGACGAGAATTGATTATAGCCTGAATTTGGCATTCCAATGTGCGCAGTTCGTCGAAACCAAGAAGTGCCGATCCCATAGACCGATATAAGTGCCTTTTAGCTGTCTTCACTGCTGCCTTCCAAAGACCGCCAAAATGTGGCGAACGAGGAGGTATGAATTTCCAATCGAAGCTGTTGGTGATGCAGTAGTTGTGAACTTCAGTACGATGTTCCTGGCTCAAAAATAAACGCCTCAGATCCGCCAACTCGTTCCGTGCACCCACAAAGTTGGTTGCGTTGTCTGACCAGATGCATGTTGGAATGCCGCGCTTACTAACGAAACGCTTGAGGGCGCCCAAAAAAGCAGATGTCGATAGATCCTTTGCAAGCTCCAGCCATACAGCCTTAGTTGTGAAACAAACGAACACGCAGATGTAGCATTTTACTGATGCTCTATTTCGTCCATCGGGCTTGTAATAAAAGGGTCCACAATAGTCAACTCCAGTGATTGTGAATGCCGGTGAGCACTGTGCACGCTCCTTAGGCAAGTCTGCCATTATATGCTCAACTAGGCGAGGCCGGGATCTGCAGCAAATTATGCATTTTCGCAATGCTCGGGCAACAGTCGAATAGCTGCAAGCAAGGCCTGCGGTCCTGCATGGTGATGCATTTGATAAAAATGGGATATTATAGCGAAGGTTAAGGGATGGTTTTTGGGTAAAATAATTGGGTGACGCGCATCGAAGCCGAGAGTAGAATGCCCCAAACGACCACCATCTCTTAGTAAACCAAAATCATCCATAAACGGAAATAGCGAAAGAATAGCGCTTGACGAAAGCAGAAATGCAGCGCATAACTCAAGCTTAGGCACAGTGAGGGTCTTTAGTGGGGCGACTCTAGCCTTAGAACAGAGTAACTGCACTTTAACAGCATTATTCTTCGATGACCGAACATAAACACAGGAGCCATAGGCCTGAAGGCTAGCATCGCAGAAGGCATGTAATTCAACTCTTGCTTTAAGTTGGAGTACATAACGAGGAAATGTTGCATTGCTCACTTGATGAAAGTCCTTACAAAATTCGCTCCAAATCGTTTCCAATGATTGTGGTAGACTCTCATCCCATTGTAGCTTGTCTCTCCACATGCGTTGCAAGATGATTTTTGCCCTAGTTAATGTTGGTCCGATCAAACCTAACGGATCGTAGCATCGCGCAATGGTTGACAGAACTGAACGTTTTGTGTGTTTTCCAACACTGATTTTGGGCTCGAAAGTGAAACGAAGCTATCTTTTCGAGGCTCCCAGATGAGTCCAAGAGTTTTTGTCACATCGGTACCATCGCCGAGTTTGAGAAAACTCTCCTGCTCGATTTCTGGAACTCCGCAAAGAATGTTGATTGAGTTTGAGCACCATTTTCTCAATTTGAAGTTGCCTCGCTCAAGAAGATTTGTGGTTTGTTCCATTATGTCGCGAACTTCTTCAACTGAATTGCCTCCTGAGATCAGATCGTCAACATAGAAATCTCGCAAAACAGTTTTAGCTCCTAGTGGGTATGATGACGACTCATCCATTGCTAATTGGTGCATTGCACGAATAGCCAAAAAAGAAGCGGGCTTGGTCCCATAAGAGACGGTATTCAATTTGAAGACTAGAATGTCGTCGTCTGATGAGTTTCGCCATAAGATACATTGAAGCATTGAATCAGGCTCTGAAACCTTCACACACCTATACATTTTACTAATATCACCTGTAAGTGCAATGGAAAATGTGCGAAAACGAACGAGTGTGTGAAACAATGTAGCTTGTATGGTCGGTCCTGACATAAGAATATCATTTAATGAAAGCTCAGATGTGGTAACAGCCGAACCGTCGAATACGACTCTCAGCTTTGTTGTCGAACTTTCTTCTTTGTATACACAATGATGAGGCAAGAAGTATTTGCATTTAGAAATCTCTGCGCTGGGCACCGGTGACATATGGTTGAGATCAATATATTCCTTCATAAATGCCGAATATTTTTCCTTCATAGCATGATTTCTAGCAAACTTACGCTCCAAATTTAAGAGCCGACGCTTGGCCTGCATATAAGAGTCGCCCAAAAATTCAAAGCCATGCTTTTTTGGCAAGCAGACTAAGTATTCCCCTGAAGACAATCGACGATGAGTTGCGATAAAATGCTGCTGACAATGGAGCTCCTTTGTTGTTACCTTGGCGATAGGCTCGAAAACGTGCTCCACTTCCCAAAATTGACGAACCAAATAATCGAGCCGAGCGCTATGTTTGGTATCTTCCGAAAGTCTTTCAGTTGCGATGAACGACGAGAGTTTGGGGGCCGATTGCCCGCCACCTGATATGATCCAACCGAGTTGAGTTTTCTGCTCTTAATAGTTAAATAAGCTTCTCTTAAGTTAATCTCTTGCCTTTGTCATTCTCATTTGCTGTTAGCGCACTCTTGCACATAACAGAGCATAACACACATACATATGTAAATCTCATCCGCTCTGTTAATTGTATACTCCTCTTTGCTTATATTCTTTTAAACTCTGTATAAAAACGGTCTTCATTCGCGCAACACCTATATATTTTTGCCTCGAATCGAATTAACTCCGCCTAAACAGTGTCCACAGACTCGGCATTAAATTAATAAATAATAAGCTAAATTATATCGTTTTTTGGTTTTTATTTTGTGCCTTTGTAAATGATTGGAGCCAGAGTTGTCGAAAAAGCTCGGCAGCTTCAAACATTTTGGTGACCCCGACGTGAATCAATACACTCTGTGGTGCTCGTTTAGCGAGTTATAAGTTATTACACCATCTTGTCGTCGATCATCAGAGAAATTTACAAAACATTTGTGCAAGATAGTGCATTCAAATTTTCAATTTCATTGTGAAACAACCTTGTAGAACATTAACATTTCGTTCGAACTGCATATAACAGTGTATGTAATTGTGCGTATAATCTGCATGCACTCGCTTTGCATTGTGATTATCTTTATTATCTTTCTTTTTCGTCCGTTGATCATCGCGGTTGGCGACCTTTTTTTGTGCAGCGTCCACACAGCTATTCCGAAAATAGCTGTGTCGATCACACATTTACAAACATACATACATATGTACAGTGGGCTCGCATATAAGGGCTGCAGTTAAATTGGAAGTGTATAAGTGGTACTATCAGTTTGTACATTAACTTTGCAATTGCAAGTGTTCTTTCAAAAGACTAGAATGTCGGATGAGTTTCGCCATAAGATACATTGAAGCATTGAATCAGGCTCTGAAACCTTCACACACCTATACATTTTACTAATATCACCTGTAAGTGCAATGGAAAATGTGCGAAAACGAACGAGTGTGTGAAACAATGTAGCTTGTATGGTCGGTCCTGACATAAGAATATCATTTAAAGAAAGCTCAGATGTGGTATTTTTCCTTCATAGCATGATTTCTAGCAAACTTACGCTCCAAATTTAAGAGCCGACGCTTGGCCTGCATATAAGAGTCGCCCAAAAATTCAAAGCCATGCTTTTTTGGCAAGCAGACTAAGTATTCCCCTGAAGACAATCGACGATGAGTTGCGATAAAATGCTGCTGACAATGGAGCTCCTTTGTTGTTACCTTGGCGATAGGCTCGAAAACGTGCTCCACTTCCCAAAATTGACGAACCAAATAATCGAGCCGAGCGCTATGTTTGGTATCATCCGAAAGTCTTTGAGTTGCGATGAACGACGAGAGTTTGGGGGCCGATTGCCCGCCACCGAGTTGAGTTTTCTGCAAGACTGGCAACTCAGGTGCCAACATAATTTGCCCAATACACAACAGCTCAAAGAAAAGACCAGCTCCGATGAGAAGATCAATCCGCTGTGACTTATAAAATAAGGGATCAGCTAACTTTATATTTGAGGGTATGTTCCAACTATTAGTAGACATTGAAATTCCAGGCTGATTATCAGTAATTGTCTTGGCGATGATTGCGCTGATGGTAGTTGAGTACTCTGAAATCCGCGATTTCAGAACGAGATCGACTGAGTATCCTTCAGTTGAGAAGCTAGCATCTCCAATGCCAGAAACTGCAGTAGGCGACTTTCTTTTTCGAAGCTGAAGCTGATTAGCGAATTGCGTGGTAACAAAGTTAAGTTGAGATCCTGAGTCTAAGAGTACACGACACGGAACGAATGTTCTCGATCGGCTCTTAACAAGGATTATAGCAGTGGCTAGAAGCACAACATCAGACGTGTGAGGCGACAGATGAGCTTGAGGCAAAGAAGGTGACATTGCAATCATAGCAGAGGAATGTATTGCATTTGTTTGTTGGACAGTGTTGGATGTATCTAGTGAAGATTGATTGTAATGCAATAAGGTGTGGTGCTTCGATTGACAAGTGCGGCAGGTACTAGATTTGCAATCTTTCAGCTGATGCCCCTTCTTAGGCAATTTAGGCACAGAGCGAGTCTCTTGGCTTCCTTATGTCGTGCAATGGGTGGCAATTGCTCAAAACGCTTACATTGAAATATCATGTGGCTCGTGTCTTCGCAAAAGACACAACGACTTGGAGTTTTGGAAGCAACAAATGATTTTCTTAAATGTGTACTCAAGATCTTCCCTGACTTGCCAACCTGACCATCCTGCAAAACTTGATCCACATTTTCAAGCATTCGACACCGCTCTTGCAAGAACGTTGACAACTTGGCCCATGATGGTAATTCATTTGCTGATGATCGTTCCTCCCATTTGGCCTGAGTGCATTTGTCCAATTTCTGCAACACTGTCTGCACGATGATACAATCAGCGGCTTCTTCCCTCGATGCAAGAGAATCCATAGCACGAATGTGAGATAAGGTTACCTCTCACATTCGTGCTATGGATTCTCTTGCATCGAGGGAAGAAGCCGCCAATTGCCTCAGTCTGCCCACAGATGAATCTGCCTTCTCAAGCCCAAATATCGCTCTGATGTGTGCCTGTAAAATAAAACGTTTATTATCAAATCGACGTTGAAGAATATCCAGAGCGACGCTATAGTTAGCCTTATTTATTTCCAATGAGCTAATATCCAGCGCAGCACCACTTAAGCAGGACCGAAGATGTTGGAGCTTCTTAATAGGGCTGAGATCAGAGTCAGCATCTATGATCGTTTTGAACATAGAGAAAAAGTTTTCCCACTCAGTATAGATTCCACTAAATTTTGGCAATTCCAACTGCGGCAAACGCGACCGATTTGACATGACGAGCACTGGATGAGTATTTGCAAAGCTTGTATTAAGCGTCGAAGAAAACTGTTGACTTGGCCAACTTCCCAGTTCACGTTGAAGCAAGGCCTTAAACTTCAGTAGAATTGATTCAAATTTCGCAGGTAAATCGCTGGATATGGACTCAAAATCTGATTCTTCTAAGTTAGTGTGAACCGCATCGAAATTTGACTCTAATTTGGTGATCGATTCCAAAAGTACACGTAAATCACACGAATCCATATGACTTAATTTGTCCGCGTCTAATTCGGCATATAGACTTTCAAGTCTATCGAAAAGAGCTTTCGTTTTGAGCTTTAGATAAGTGACCTGAGATGCAGGCACTTGATCAGCACTCGATTCTAAATTATTCATTTTAGTCACAAATTTATTGGTTTTGTGTATGTTCACTTTTTGAAAGAACACTTGCAATTGCAAAGTTAATGTACAAACTGATATTACCACTTATACACTTCCAATTTAACTGCAGCCCTTATATGCGAGCCCACTGTACATATGTATGTATGTTTGTAAATGTGTGATCGACACAGCTATTTTCGGAATAGCTGTGTGGACGCTGCACAAAAAAAGGTCGCCAACCGCGATGATCAACGGACGAAAAAGAAAGATAATAAAGATAATCACAATGCAAAGCGAGTGCATGCAGATTATACGCACAATTACATACACTGTTATATGCAGTTCGAACGAAATGTTAATGTTCTACAAGGTTGTTTCACAATGAAATTGAAAATTTGAATGCACTATCTTGCACAAATGTTTTGTAAATTTCTCTGATGATCGACGACAAGATGGTGTAATAACTTATAACTCGCTAAACGAGCACCACAGAGTGTATTGATTCACGTCGGGGTCACCAAAATGTTTGAAGCTGCCGAGCTTTTTCGACAACTCTGGCTCCAATCATTTACAAAGGCACAAAATAAAAACCAAAAAACGATATAATTTAGCTTATTATTTATTAATTTAATGCCGAGTCTGTGGACACTGTTTAGGCGGAGTTAATTCGATTCGAGGCAAAAATATATAGGTGTTGCGCGAATGAAGACCGTTTTTATACAGAGTTTAAAAGAATATAAGCAAAGAGGAGTATACAATTAACAGAGCGGATGAGATTTACATATGTATGTGTGTTATGCTCTGTTATGTGCAAGAGTGCGCTAACAGCGAATGAGAATGACAAAGGCAAGAGATTAACTTAAGAGAAGCTTATTTAACTATTAAGAGCAGAAAACTCAACTCGGTTGGATCATATCAGGTGGCGGGCAATCGGCCCCCAAACTCTCGTCGTTCATCGCAACTCAAAGACTTTCGGAAGATACCAAACATAGCGCTCGGCTCGATTATTTGGTTCGTCAATTTTGGGAAGTGGAGCACGTTTTCGAGCCTATCGCCAAGGTAACAACAAAGGAGCTCCATTGTCAGCAGCATTTTATCGCAACTCATCGTCGATTGTCTTCAGGGGAATACTTAGTCTGCTTGCCAAAAAAGCATGGCTTTGAATTTTTGGGCGACTCTTATATGCAGGCCAAGCGTCGGCTCTTAAATTTGGAGCGTAAGTTTGCTAGAAATCATGCTATGAAGGAAAAATACCACATCTGAGCTTTCTTTAAATGATATTCTTATGTCAGGACCGACCATACAAGCTACATTGTTTCACACACTCGTTCGTTTTCGCACATTTTCCATTGCACTTACAGGTGATATTAGTAAAATGTATAGGTGTGTGAAGGTTTCAGAGCCTGATTCAATGCTTCAATGTATCTTATGGCGAAACTCATCAGACGACGACATTCTAGTCTTCAAATTGAATACCGTCTCTTATGGGACCAAGCCAGCTTCTTTTTTGGCTATTCGTGCAATGCACCAATTAGCAATGGATGAGTCGTCATCATACCCACTAGGAGCTAAAACTGTTTTGCGAGATTTCTATGTTGACGATCTGATCTCAGGAGGCAATTCAGTTGAAGAAGTTCGCGACATAATGGAACAAACCACAAATCTTCTTGAGCGAGGCAACTTCAAATTGAGAAAATGGTGCTCAAACTCAATCAACATTCTTTGCGGAGTTCCAGAAATCGAGCAGGAGAGTTTTCTCAAACTCGGCGATGGTACCGATGTGACAAAAACTCTTGGACTCATCTGGGAGCCTCGAAAAGATAGCTTCGTTTCACTTTCGAGCCCAAAATCAGTGTTGGAAAACACACAAAACGTTCAGTTCTGTCAACCATTGCGCGATGCTACGATCCGTTAGGTTTGATCGGACCAACATTAACTAGGGCAAAAATCATCTTGCAACGCATGTGGAGAGACAAGCTACAATGGGATGAGAGTCTACCACAATCATTGGAAACGATTTGGAGCGAATTTTGTAAGGACTTTCATCAAGTGAGCAATGCAACATTTCCTCGTTATGTACTCCAACTTAAAGCAAGAGTTGAATTACATGCCTTCTGCGATGCTAGCCTTCAGGCCTATGGCTCCTGTGTTTATGTTCGGTCATCGAAGAATAATGCTGTTAAAGTGCAGTTACTCTGTTCTAAGGCTAGAGTCGCCCCACTAAAGACCCTCACTGTGCCTAAGCTTGAGTTATGCGCTGCATTTCTGCTTGCGAACTTGATAAGCGAGATAGAGAAACTGAACTTGTTCGAATGTGAGATGCATTGCTTTGCAGATTCAGCGGTGGTCTTGTCTTGGCTAAAGGAAGAGCCTTCCGAATTCAATGTCTTTGTTGCTAACAAGATTTGTGCCATACAGCAGCTCACAATCGGCATGGAGTGACATTATGTGCCAACTGAGATGAATCCTGCAGATATGTTATCTAAAGGAGCAGCACCAGTAGAGCTCTTGCACTCGAAACTATGGACGCATGGACCTTCTTTTTTGCAAGAGGAAAAATGTTATTGGCCTAGGCACTGCTTATCTGAAGCATGCTTGCCTGAAATGCGTCAAAGAGTCTTGCTGTCAGCAGAGCATGTGGACATCTCTTTGTCATTCAAGTACATGAATTCTTTCGGAATAATGAAGCGAATCTTTGGTTATGTTTATAAATTCATCCGGAAAATAAAATCACCTGAGTTATCATCGGATGATCTGCGTCAAGGATCGTTCCTACTATGTCGTCTTGCTCAAAGAGCTCAGTTGCAACCGTAATACTCTGCCCTACAGAATGGAAGGAATATACACTCGTCAAGCGCTATTCTTTCGCTATTTCCGTTTATGGATGATTTTGGTTTACTAAGAGTTGGTGGTCGTTTGGGGCATTCTACTCTCGGCTTCGATGCGCGTCTCCCAATTATTTTACCCAAAAACCATCCCTTAACCTTCGCTATAATATCCCATTTTTATCAAATGCATCACCATGCAGGACCGCAGGCCTTGCTTGCAGCTATTCGACTGCAGTTTTGGCCCATAGGCGGCATGAAAACTGTTGCCCGAGCATTGCGAAAATGCATAATTTGCTGCAGATCCCGGCATCGCCTAGTTGAGCATATAATGGCAGACTTGCCTAAGGAGCGTGCACAGTGCTCACCGGCATTCACAATCACTGGAGTTGACTATTGTGGACCCTTTTATTACAAGCCCGATGGACGAAATAGAGCATCAGTAAAATGCTACATCTGCGTGTTCGTTTGTTTCACAACTAAGGCTGTATGGCTGGAGCTTGCAAAGGATCTATCGACATCTGCTTTTTTGGGCGCCCTCAAGCGTTTCGTTAGTACGCGCGGCATTCCAACATGCATCTGGTCAGACAACGCAACCAACTTTGTGGGTGCACGGAACGAGTTGGCGGATCTGAGGCGTTTATTTTCGAGCCAGGAACATCGTACTGAAGTTCACAACTACTGCATCAACAACAGCTTCGATTGGAAATTCATACCTCCTCGTTCGCCCCATTTTGGCGGTCTTTGGGAGGCAGCAGTGAAGACAGCTAAAAGGCACTTATATCGGTCTATGGGATCGGCACTTCTTGGTTTCGACGAACTGCGCACATTGGAATGCCAAATTCAGGCTATAATCAATTCTCGTCCTCTTGTTCCAATTTCAGAAAGCCCTGATGATCTTGGAGTTCTCACTCCAGGACATTTCCTGATTGGTCGACCACTTATCGACTTCCCCGAACCAGACCTATCTCGGATCGCCTTGATCGCTGGCAGCGTATGACGTACATACAGCAGTTGTTTTGGAAGCGATGGAGTGAGGAATACCTCACAATTCTGCAACAGCGTGGAAAATGGCGGACCCCACGGCCTTCTATCAAGGTCAACGATGTCGTCTGTGTGAAAGATGAGAACCTGCCACCTTTGAAGTGGCCATTAGCCCGGGTCGTTGAGATCATTGCTGGAGCCGATGGAGCCGTGAGAGTTGCTGTTCTGCGTACACCCACTGGAACTACACGTCGAGCCGTCAATAAGCTGTGCGTCCTTCCGGTTGATGATCCTGTTAAAAGTCATGGTATTTTAACGGTGGGGAGGATGTTCGGCGCAGCAGCTAATAATTGCTCTTAATAGTTAAATAAGCTTCTATTAAGTTAATCTCTTGCCTTTGTCATTCTCATTCGCTGTTAGCGCACTCTTGCACATAACAGAGCATAACACACATACATATGTAAATCTCATCCGCTCTGATAATTGTATACTCCTCTTTACTTATATTCTTTTAAACTCTGTATAAAAACGGTCTTCATTCGCGCAACACCTATATATTTTTGCCTCGAATCGAATTAACTCCGCCTAAACAGTGTCCACAGACTCGGCATTAAATTAATAAATAATAAGCTAAATTATATCGTTTTTTGGTTTTATTTTGTGCCTTTGTAAATTATTGGAGCCAGAGTTGTCGAAAAAGCTCGGCAGCTTCAAACAGTAACAGCGTATTCATTTTCATTTTCTGAGCGTGGTAGTGGACCAATCGTGTCTACTATCACTCTGTCGAAAGCCTCAATTGGTATCTCAGTTATTATCATGGACATTTTCGCCGTCAGGCATTTTGGACATTTATTTATGTACTTGTCGGAGATAGCTCTGAGTTATTGTGCTCCTTAATAACTTCTTAATTTCAGTAGGCGATATTTGTTCTTTTGCTTTTGAACGCAGCGAGTCGCAATTGTCTCGTCGTTACTTCTGCTGTCCTCAGACTAAATCGCGTGCTTGCCCACTAATTTGAATTTCGCTTACTGTCTAGAGCTAATGGCTATGGCACCTATATCTACTTAACTATCTAACACTTAGCCTACTTACTATTTACCAAAAATATGCAATAACTTCAAAATATAAACTTAATGGCTACAAAATCAATCCAATTCAACTCATCAACTTACTTGCTACGAATATATAATATAAACTTAACGACTATAATCCAATTCATTGACTTATCAACTTACTTGCTATGAATATAATATAAACTTAACACCTGTAATTCAATTTAATTCCATTCGTTACCTTACTTACTACAAATCTCCTACAAACTCAACAACTGTAATTCAACATGTAAGGTGGCGAAAAAGGCCACCTTACACCCCCCTTACTTCGACAAAGAAACTACCACGTCCCCCTGCCGCGATCCGGAAGCGGGTCCTCCTGTGTCGTCGTCTGCGCGGTTCTCGTCCACCGCTTCCTTGGCCTCAGTTAGTGGAAATGATTTCGCCGGCCACCAAAAGCGACTTTCCTCTCCGGTAAAGATGCCGGTATCACTGTGGCTCCAGCGATTCCAAGCTCGGCACGAATCGCCGAAACCAGGGCGACATCTTCATGCGATGCCGCAGCTCCTCGCAGTACCTCCATCCCCTCCGATTCATCCTGAGGCGAACTCTGTTTAGCCTGCGAAAGGCCTTCCTCGGATTCGCCGTACATTGCCGTTGTGCAGCATCAATCATCGCGATGCCACCCGATATCCTCTGGAACATCGCGCCTGCAGAAAGATGTCCGCGCGGCATGATTCGCCGCTGGAACTGCTTTCCTCTTGGCGTTGTAAAGGTGACGCCCTCTCGATTATACGCTGCCACGGGGATCTGCCAGTGTTTGCTTTCTAGATCCATGGTAGACGTAAATCGGGTTTGTCGTATCCTCTCTAGAATGTGAAGGATCCTCGGAACAAGATGTGCGTCCGGGATCGAGCGGGCATTAGGCTGTCTACGATCTACGCACACGCGCCATTCCCCAATCTTCTCCTCGATTAGGACTGTGTGTGCGCTGTGTGGGCTCATCGACGGCTCAATAGCCCCAACTCGAAGCGGCTCATCCACCTGCTCATCGGTCACCTTCTGTGCTTCCAGAAACTCGTTCAGATCATCCTCCAACTCGTCCGGCCACTCTTTACTGCCGGGCATAGATCCTACTTTTCCTCTATGTCCATTTTCTGACGTTTTTCTCATCGGCGGGCCACTTCCGGGCCCATCTTGCTTCTCCAATTCTACTGATCTTAGCTCTGGCGGCCACTCCTCGGGTCCGCCCCTCAAATCCTCGCTCTGCTTCGCAGCTCTCGCGGGAGGCCCAGCTCCCTTTTCCTGATCCAGTGCCTTGCCTCTTTTCTTTTCCTTCCTCCTTGTCGCCGGAAGATCCTCTCCAAGTCCCTCCTTCGGCGTTCCTTTGTTCATCCTTTTCCTCTTGTTTCTGTCCTTCTTCATCCATTTCTTCTCGCCGGACGACGTGCCTCGGCTCGACGCACCCTGAACGCCAACTATCGACACCATGATCGCCGACCTTGGGTCCTCCTTTGACATCGAGGCCTCGCGCAACTCCTTTGCGCCCGACTTCTTCGCATCTCCTTTAGCGAGCTGGTCGTGCCCACTACAGTCGCTGCTGCCTTTCTCTATTCCTTGCTTGCTCGACGGCGACGATCCTTTTATCACGTCGTCCACCATCCTCATCTCCAGCTCCGCATTACCGCAACGCACCGTAATGCCTTCTTCGTCTTCAGTATCTAATTGGCGCCGCTCCACTCTTTTGAAGGGCGCCCTTGGCCGTTTCCCGCGCTGCCCTGTTCGCAACACTCCCTCGTAGTCCGTCCTCGCTGTCCACAGTGTCGGCAGAATAACACATGCTCGTTACTACATTCTCGCGCGAAGTGCCCTGGCTGCGCGCATCGGTAGCAGACCCGATTCGGCCTGGGTCCAGCACCCTGCGCTATCATCTGGCTAGTGGCCTCCGTCGATTGTGTCTTCGCCGGCGTCTCCTTCTGCCCCACCGCCTGTCCTCCAAGCCTGGAATCAGACGTTCTCGTGCGGAAAAGGTCACCCTGCCGTGCCTCCGCTGGCTTGGACCAAGCTGTCTCCAGTGTTGTCTTCCTCTCTAGTTCTCTTTGCTGATTCCTCACGTTTTCGAACTCTGCGGCCATCTGTGTCAGCTGTGTCAGAGATGAAAAATCGTGCCTCCGTACGTACAACCTGTATTCCGGGGATGCGTTTTCGTAGGCCCTATTCAATTCTTGGGCCGGGCTGTATCTAGCCTGACGCATCAATAGACGCAGCTCGATCAAGTAGTCTTTGAAAGGTTCGCCCTCCCCCTGCCGGCGCGCTCGGATCTGGTCCTCCAAACGCTCGAGGTATTGGGGAGGTAAGAAGAAGTCCAAGAACTCTCTCTTAAATTCCAACTAGGGTACATCTCTTAGCCCGCTGGTCAGGAACCACTTGGCCGCCTTGTCTGCCAACACCTCGCTCAGCGCCCTCGGCATCCTGTCCAGCTTAATCCCATAAGTTATAGCTCGCTCCTCCAAGATTTCGATGAAACCGAGGGGATCCGACCGACCGTCGTACTTCATTCCCCACTTCCTGACTTGCTCGGCGATATTCCAAGGCGGGTGCCTCTCTGGTGGCGGTGAGAGCGCTGGAGTCCGACGCTCAACACTCATCTCGCCTCCATTGCCGGATCCCTTCGGCTTTTCGTCCCTCCGGCTCCCAGCTATGCCGCTCGCCGTCGGTACGCTAAGCCTCAGCGGCGCGGTCGAAATAGAACCACTCTCCTGGATTTTTCGTAGATCGGGTTCTGACTTCTGGTATGCGCGGCTGCCCATGCTCGACATCGCGCCTCCCGAAGAGAATCGTGCCTCCCATTCGGTCAGTCGCCCTTTGACTTCCGCCGAACAGCCACCGCCCTGGATGTAGGACGACAATCTCTTTCTTAAATCCTCCACGCGGCCTTCGTCGTCAAGGCCGAGATCCCGTGCTACCGCTATCAATTCTTCTTTGCAGCGCTGGTAAACCCAGCCGACGCTTAGTCCCAAACTGTGGGATGCCACTCCTTCCATCGTTGATTCCCGATACTCTGCTTCTTTGGTCGCTAATACTAATCTTCTCCAGCTGTCCTGCTTGCTTAATTTTGTTTCTCTTTACCCCTTTTTTTTTCTCTTTATTATTACATGTTTTTTTTTTTTTTTTTTCTTCTCTATTATTATATTTTTTCCCCATTTTTTTCTCTTTCTTATTACATGTTTTTTTTTCCCCTTTTTTTTCCTTTTTATTATATTATTTTTTTCTCAAATTTTCTTATCTTACACAATTCTGTTTGCTTTTACCGTCTTAATCTATCTTATTCTACTTTGTTCTCTTCTTTGCCTTTATACACTTATTCTAGTTTTTCTTTACTTTTCTTTATTCGTCTTAATCTATTTTGTTCTTTTTTTTTTGTCTTATTATTCTTAATATACTTTCTTTTATTTTGTTTCCTTTATTTTTCTCAATTTGCTTTATTTCTCTTTTTTTTTTTTTTGTTCTTCTTGGTTTACTTTATTTTATTTCGTTTCTGTATCCTCCTCAATCTATCTTATTTTATTTCGCTTTCTTTATCCTTCTTAATCCTTCTTAATCTATCTTTATCTTTATTTCGCTTTCCTGTATTCCGCTTTATTTCATCTCCCTACTTTACCGTATCTCCTTTACCTTCATTTGCATCTCTCTTCGTTACCTTTATTTATTTTCCCCCTTGCTACTTTCATTCGTCTTCAATTTCGTATCTGCTTCATCTTATTTTACCTTTTCCGCGCTAATTTTACCTAGCTTTTCTTCACCTCTAGTTCAACTGACTTTTCTTCCTTTCATTTCACAACTTTTTTGTTTTTGGTTTTGTTCCTCTTCGTTTCACTTCTCACCGATCCTATTGTCATGCACTCTACCCTTATTTCATTTATTTATTTCATTTAATTATTTGTTATTTGTTTATTTACTTGTTTCTTATTAATTATTATTAATTTGTATTTATTTATTTATTTATTTTATTTTATTTTATTTTATTTTATTATTATTATTATTATTTTTTATTTTTTTTTTATATAATTTTTTTTTGTTTATGATTTTTTTATTTGTTTATAATTTTTATTTATTTATAATTTTTATTTATTTATAACTTTTATTTATTTATAACTTTTATTTATTTATAATTTTTATTTGTTTATAATTTTTATTTGTTTATAATCTTTATTTGTTTATAACTTTATTTATTTATAACTTTTATTTGTTTATAATTTTTATTTATTTATAATTTTTCTTTATTTATAGTTTTTGTTTGTTTGTTATTTATTCACTAATTATTTATTAATTATTTATCGTTTATTAACTGTTTATTTTCATTCGGTTTTATGCCGACTTCGGACCACTGTGCATTCTCACGTTCAAAACCCGCACAATATGATTCCTATTTTCACTTGCTTATATATTGGCCTCAGCCCACTGTACGTTGTACGCTCATATTCGCCAAATAACATTTCTAATTTCACTCGCTCACATACCGGCCTCGGCCCACTGTGCTATCGTAATGCAAATTCACCTAGTGTCATATGCGCACAAACACTTATATTCACCCCCGCATATGCGATCATATATACCAAAAATTCACCTAGTGACTCTCTCTCTCGATCTATTCTCACGCACATATATACATACATATATGCGTATATATATACGCACATTCGTTTATGCGCGCATTACTGAATATTCGTTACTGTCCACTCTCTCCCCACTAATTCTTACATGTACATATATACATACATATATATACCCATATAATATATATATATATATATATATATATATATATATATATATATATATATATATATATATATATATATATATATACATATACATATAAATATATATACATATATATATACATACATATATATACATATATGTTATTTGCTATTTACTCTTTCTCTGTCTTTTTTTTTTTTACGTGCATATATATACATACATACATATATGCATATATGCACGCTTGTCTATGGGTGCATGAATATACCCTCACAAACTCAATTTTCTGCCACCGGGTATATCCACTCGCACTCACTTTCACTAAATTATTAACTTTTCGCTGCAGTTATATCTCTCGATGACATATTTCTTTCACTCTTTAAATCACTTTTATATACCCCCTCTTTTTTTTTTTTCTTTTTACTTACTCTTAAAGTGGGCGCATATACCCGCTCTGCTCTGCTCTTACCATTCCTCTTTGCTATGCATATTTCGGCGATGTCCGTTACGTTGCCCCCGCGCGTGCATATGCTTATGCATATGCGTCTTCGGCTTACGCTTCTGCGTAATATTTTCGCGCGCACTGTACTTTTCGGCACCGTAACGGTTTTCTGATCCCGTTTTTCGCTCGACGCTTCTCGAAATTTCTACCCTCGACCCCGTGGCCGTCGTAGAGTATATTCGCTTTTAAATTTTTCACACTTTTCACGAATGTTCTTAGTTTTTTCTTCACTTTTCCATGCACACTACCTGGTTCAAAATAACCTCCACCAACAACTTTACCATCACCTCTATTTGGGTATGCCGGCGGGATTTTACGCCGCCCGTATACCACACTCTCTCTAGCCCCGCAGTCCCTGCTCGGGCGCCTCTTGTAAGGTTACATTATTTTCCAGCCGGGGTCAAAGTCTCAGTCTGCCCAGGGCCACAACTTACAAGACATTTGTAAATTAATACGGGACTGTACGTAGTTGGAGAAAGGGGAGAGGGTGGGGGAGTTATTATATGTTAAGCGACCACGCGGCCTTAACTCGCCGACCACGCCCACACGTTTGCACGTGAGAAGGCTGCAGCGATCGAGTGGCGCGATCAAGCGCACTCTAGATTGCTGGGGTCGGGGTTGCAAAAGCGTATTACGGGGTATTAGTGGGGCTACTACGATTGGTAGATCGCGGATCGAGGAACACCAGCGTTGTCGCCAGCGTTCACTCAAGACCACGCGATTTTTGCATGCCAGAGTTTTGACCTTCTGGCGAACGGGATATACCCTCGTTCTAACTACCTGTTAGTATTGTTATAATCAGTTGCGGTTAATAAGCTACTAAATTAGTTAATAGACTAGCTACTAATAAATACGCCAACATTTTCTTAAACATGTTCTTACTTTATTACGCCTGTTCCTTATAACCGTTTCCTATCTGCTACTCTGCGCGTCTGCTCTCGACGAGCGCCCGATACTCACTCTTACATCATTCCGCTCATTCCGAGAGCCCGAAACTAACTTTTCCATCCGCTCATTCCGAGAGCCCCAAACTAACTAACTCATGCACGCAGCTTTTAATCCCTTTCTTGCTGCTATGCAGATCTCACCACGCGACCAGCAATGCAATTCACCACCGCGAGCTTTCGAGCTGCACGGCTGCATTGCTGATCGCGTGCCCGCCCACTAATTTGAATTTCGCTTACTGTCTAGATCTAATGGCTATGGCACCTATATCTACTTAATTATCTAACACTTAGCCTACTTACTATTTACCAAAAATATGCAATAACTTCAAAATATAAACTTAATGGCTACAAAATCAATCCAATTCAACTCATCAACTTACTTGCTACGAATATATAATATAAACTTAACGACTATAATCCAATTCATTGACTTATCAACTTACTTGCTATGAATATAATATAAACTTAACACCTGTAATTCAATTTAATTCCATTCGTTACCTTACTTACTACAAATCTCCTACAAACTCAACAACTGTAATTCAACATGTAAGGTGGGCGAAAAAGGCCACCTTACAACGGACAACTACTCTATTTTTCTCGGATTTGGTTTTATTTCACCGTTTTTTATGTAAAATCCGAGGTACTCAATTCCTGTTGTCAAAAACGTACATTTCTTTATATTAAACGAAAATCCTACATTTGCCAATGCCTTTAAAACTACTGCCAACCTTTCATATGCTTGTTCTTTTGATTCTGCCACAATCAGAACATCATCAATGTAAACAACTGCATATGAATATGCCAATTCACCCAAAGCTTTTACAATCGCACGCTGAAACACTGACGAGGCATTCTTAAGGCCAAACGGCATAGCTAAAAATTCCTCTGGAGTCACAAAAGCGGTTCACTTGCCATGTCCAGACTGGAAAAATATTTTCCACTTCGTAATCTGGCTATCTGATCTGATATTAATGGAAGGGGATATTTATCAGACACTGTATTCGCATTTAATTCTCGGTAGTCTATACACAATCTATCACTACCATCCTTCTTTTTAACCAATAACATTGGACTAGCAAATGGTGAGCTGCTTGCTCGTATGACATTTTGCTTAATCATTTGCTGGATTTTTCCTCTAACAAGTTCCTTCTCGTCTGCGCTCAGCAAGCATTTCTTTTACTTTTCATTCAGTTCAACGTTGCTACCAATGAGATTTTCTAGAAATTTTGTTTTAGTTTCTGTTTAAGTCGTCATTAATTTGTTTTATTTTTACAAACGTCAAATTTGTCAGCTTCCATTAACATACCAAAACCGAGCTGCAAGATTTCACGACCAATCATTTCATTATGTTTCAAGCAATCAATTGTCAGCACGTGATTGTCTAGGTTAGATTAAGAAACTTGCACTGCAGCCAGAAATTGAAATCGCTCTTCACTATATTTTCGCCTGTACCTCTCAATATATTATCAGATTATTTATTTGCTTGCCGGAAAACTTATTACATAATGATTCCTTAATCACATAATCACTCGGCACCCGTATCAAAGAAAAATGGAAAGAGCTCACCCAGTTGGTACGTTTTCCTTTCATTTTTATACTCATTCACGAAGTGAATTAATATATTGGTTTTGTGCAATGTTTGTCTTGCTGTCCGTCCGTCTGTCCGTAAACGGAGTTCATTTCTATTGAAGCTAGAACACATACTCGGGTATAACTCCGATTTATAAAGTGTTAAAATTTTCCCGATCCGCCCACTAGGGGCGTGGAAAATCGGAAAATGCATTTTCCGATATACCAGAAACCATGTTAGTTGAAGAGCTAGAAAGCTGAAATTTGGTATGTAGGTCCGCGTCGACCACCCAAGTCCATCAAGCTATGGCGGATATATCTACGCCTATTGGGGGCGTGGCAAATCGGATAAAACTGTATCTCCGGAAGTCATAAAGCTAGAAAGTTGAAATTTTGCACGTGAGCTAATGTTATGAATCTATAATGACTGATGAAAAATTTTCAGTTCGTCGCCCTGATCAAGAATATATATACTTTTATATGATAAAACCACAATCTGAAAGTTTCATGGAGAACGTACGTCCAGAAAAAAAGTTATTAAACAATTATGTTCCTATAGTAAGCCCACACTGCAGCCCATGCGTGCGCGCCTATGTTGCTTGAAGGGTTCAGGGGATCTCGTAGTCGAGCACTCTCGACTAGAGTTTTTTTTACTTGTTTATACTCATTTTAATTATAATGGGATCAACGTTTGGGCTGTGAATGAGTATTATGCAATCGGTATCGCCCGACTGCACCGTTCTTACTTGTTATTACTGTGCACAAGTTTACTCGCTTCTCGGTGTTTCCGTCTGCGACTCCAATATGCGTTCTGATATCTCTTGTGGATGTGGGGATCCCACTTCTGATGTCGGAGATGGCTCTGAGTTATTGTGCTCCTTAATAACTTCTTAATTTCAGTAGGCGATATTTGTTCTTTTGCTTTTGAACGCAGCGAGTCGCAATTGTCTCGTCGTTACTTCTGCTGTCCTCAGACTAAAAGCCACGTACGCACAGCCTCAACGCTCGTGCTTCTCTTCCTCTTTACATAACAACTACAATCGCGCCACACTCGGCCGAGGCATCTCTCTCGCTCTCGAGCCTCGTTCTCGGCATAGAATTTACCGCTAACCGACATTCCTCAGTCATCATTTACTTTGCTTATTGAATTGTATATAGCAGCGACACAGTTCGTTGCTATGAAGTTTTACAACATCGCAAGGAGTCTCGCAACATTGTGTCAGACTCACTGACGCGGCATCGCAGCATTACATTGCTACGTCATCAACATTTTACATTCATGTTACTAACATAACATGCTCCTGTTATGTCAAACTCTCATGTTAATTACATAAATCTCTGACATACTCTTTTACAGGTTTAGTCATGTTTTTCCAATAATATTGTCTCTTTAGTTTTTGTTATGCCTGTATGACCCCCTTGTATTGGATCATCATGTAATGTAGACAAAATTGCTTCTTTTTCTTCTTCATTGTATATTGTTGTCACCGGCTGGAGTAGCGCTACTCTTAAATTTTTTAAATATTTTATTGCCCATATTTTTAAAAGATTCTATTGAAATTGATTCAAAGATCTTTTCGCTCGGTGCCATTCTTAGTTTGCTGATTTTAGATACCCCGGCTTGTCGTTCAAGCCTTTGGAAAAACTGACCTAAGTCGAGGATTCCATTGGAGTATAAATCGCTAACCGGAATTCAATAAACATGTAGAATCTGTTAATCGCAAGGTCACTACTTTTCGTACCTCGTCATTTGTAATGACTTCGTATACGTTGAGCTTAGAAGCTTGTTTTAGACTTGGCCTTGGCAACAGTCTTTCTTTATCTGCGCAGATATTGTTTTGTCTACTTTGTTGCCTGGTAGTGACTTTCAGGACTTTTCTGTTCATTTCAATTAATTCGGATATTTTTATCCTACATAAGGCGTCCGCCACGAAATTATTTTTTCCTCTCAGATACTCTACTGTGAAATCGTATTCTTCGAGCTCGAGTCGCATGCATGTTAATTTTGAGCTTGGGTTTACCATAGCAAATAGATATGTTAAAGGTCTGTGATCTGTTCTAACTGTGAAGTGTTTCCCATAAATATATGGTCGAAAATGTGTTATTGCCCAATGTATTGCTGCTAGTTCTTGTTCTGTAGTACTTTTATTGGTTTCACCTTTAGTGAATGTTATTGATGCATATGCAACTGGGAGCTGGTGTCCATTATAGTTTTGAGTTAAAACTGCACCACATGCTTGTTTGCTTGCATCTGTGATTATGCAAAATTCTTTGCTAAAATCAGGGTACTGTAGTAGATGTGGTTGAACAAGTTTATTTTTCAGATATTGGAATGAATGTTCGGCGAAATTTTGTATAAAACGTCTATAATAATTGCAAAATGCAATGAATCTTCTAGCGCTATCTGCGTCCTTAGGGACAGGATAATTATTAATGACGTCAAATTTATTGTCATCTGGAAAGATTCCTTTATCGTGCATGAAAAAATGAGCATCTTTCTGGATGTAGTTTCAGATTATGTTTTCTGCAAACATTTAAAACATCTGTTAAGTTTTTAATCATATATTGTTCAGAACAACCAATGACGATTAAATCATCCATGTAAAGGAAAGCTTGTGTGGCCTCTAGACCTGAGAATGCTATTGTCATCATTCTCTGAAAAGAATTATGCGCTATTTTTAGACCAAATGTTAATCGCGTAAAGCGATACGAACCATTGTTTGTCGAAAAAAACGTTATATCTCTTGAGTTTTCCTCAAGTTCAATTTGATGGAAACCTGACATTAAATCAAGGCATGAAAAATATCAGGGTATGTATGTAACAGGCAGAAGGAGGCGTGGCAGACCCCATAAAGTATGTATATATTCTTGATCAGGGCGACGAACTGAGTCGATTTAGCCCTGTCCGTCTGTCCGTCCGTCCGTCTGTCCGTCTGTCCGTATGTTTGAACGCGTCGATTTCAGAAGATATAGAAACTAGAGATTTCAACTTTTTTTTAAAATGCTCGTATATAGCACGCGGATATCGAGTTTATCACTAAAAATCGATAACTCATCCCGTTATTTTTTTATCGATCAAAAACCTTATCGAAATGCAGTTATAAAATTATATCTCCTACATCTTTAGAGCTAGAGTATCCAAATTTTAAATGTAGATTGATATGTGCGTTATAGAATTTCGATTTTTGTTCAATTTCACCCCCCACCCTTATATCAACCCCCTCACCAATAAGTTTGTAAAAGGCGTATTTCAAATACTAGAGACTTGAGCAATTATTTATTTATTTATTCATTTATTTATTTATTTATTTCTTAAAGCTATTGACAAAAACGAGAGTCAATTTTAATTTAAAAAAGCCTATACAAAGTACAGGATATGATTTCAATAGTAACACCAACCCGATGGGGGTATTTTATTTGCCAGTTCGGCCAGCTATGCCCACGTCTCACAGCCAATTATGGTCAGTGATACTATTGAAGCTATGAAAAGAAAGTGTTAGTAAGAAAGCTTAAAAAAATAAATTAAATGTAGGTTTAATTAACTATATTTAACAGAATAAATTAATAATTAAAAATAGTTCTTAAAACTAAAGAGAAAAAATAAATAAATTTAAAAAAAAAGTAATAAAACAAGTAAGAAAGCTCTAGTCGAGACTGCTCGACTAGGAGATACCCTGAACCCTCCGTGCTGATGTTCCAATCATTCTGCACACATACATACACATGCATCCACCCCCACGCATAGGCCCGCGCTCTGCTAACTGCGCAGTAAGCAGCGACTGCGCTTGGGCTGCGCTGCAGTGTGGGCAATATTATGAGAATTTATTTGTTGAATAATTTCATTTGTAGACGTACAATCTTAATGAAACTTTCAGAACGTAATCATTATGTGTAAATGTGTGTACATTCCAAAGCACAAGTCTCTAGTACTTGATATACGTTTTTTACAAATTTGGGGCGAAGGGGGCGTGGTATCCAAAATCTGTAAATTACAAAATGTGTGTGCCCATCAAATGTATATACACAGTAAATCTGAAGTCTCTAGGTCTAATAGTGTTCAAATTAGGCTGAAAAAACAATATAAATTTATCGATTATCCTCGATAAAAAAGATATCGAATGAGTTATCGAAAAAATATGATAAACTCGTACTGCGTATGGTATACACGAGTATGCATACAAAATTTCAGCTCTCTAGCTCCTTTAACTTCTGAGATCGACGCACTCATACGGACGGACGGACAGACGGACAGGGCTATATCGACTCAGCTCATCGTCCTGATCAAGAATATATATACTTTATGGGGTCTGCGATGATTCCTTCTGCCTGTTACATACTTTTAACAAAACCATTATACCCTGATTTCCCATTTTCAATGGGTTCAGGGTATAATAAAAATAAATAAAAACTAAAAAACCAAAGAAAACAATAAAATTAAAAAGTAAAGGAAAAAGATTTAGTTAGAAAAGGAGAAAGGAAGGTATTAAAAGAAATATAAGAATAAGAAATAATAAAAAGAAAAGAGAAGAGAAGAGCCAAAAATAGTATAATAGGATAGAATTGAGAAATCATTACACAACATTGGCAACGAAAATATATACCAATGCTTATGCCTGGGCATCGTGAGTGAATTCCCTAAGATGAGCTAATAGTAAGGTTTTTATTTTAGGAAGAGAGAGCTCTAAGGAAGAGACGTGATAATATTTATTAAAATTAACACAAAGAACATGAAACGCACTGTGCAAAGAATAATCCCTAGTGCACACAGGTAAATGAAGCGGACGATAGTGTCTAGTTGCTCGGGACGGAACCGAAAAATTTAGACGACCCAACAGAGAGGACGAATCAATATCACCACTAATCAATTTATGCAGAAAAACAATTCCTAAAATTGTTCTGCGATTGGTTAACGATGGAAGATCAATTAGCTGGAGCCTACTATGATAAGATGGTAATCGTAAATTACTGTCCCATCTAAGATCTCTTAAGGCAAAGAGAAGAAACTGTTTTTGGACCGATTCGATACGATCTTGATACAGTTTATGCTGCGGAGACCATACAACAGAGCAATACTCTAAGATAGGACGCACAAGCGAAGTATATAAGCGCTTGGTAGTGAAAGGATCATTAAATTCCTTAGACCAACGTTTAATAAAGCCAAGCACACTTTTTGCTTCATTAATGATGGTAGAAATATGAAGATTAAAGTTAAGTTTACAGTCAAAGAACACACCAAGATCTTTGACTGTAAAGATGCGTCGTAAGGAAATATTGCTAATTTTATAATCAGCAATTAGGGGAACGGTACGACTGAAGGTCATTGTCATACACTTTGAACAATTTAAGTCCAGCTGGTTTTCCACACACCAAAGTTGAAATGCATTTAGGTCATCTTGAAGGTGATGATGACCATTTGCATTGGAGTAGGGAAGGCAAAGTTTAACATCATCAGCATACATACATTGGAAATATCAGATCTTCCACCTTTTTATACCCTGAACCCATTGAAAATGGGAAATCAGGGTATAATGGTTTTGTTAAAAGTATGTAACAGGGAGAAGGAGGCGTGGCAGACCCCACAAAGTATATATATTCTTGATCAGGGCGACAAACTGAATCGATTTAGCCATGTTCGTCTGTCCGTCCGTCCGTCTGTCCGTCTGTCCGTCTGTCCGTATGTATGAACGCGTCGATTTCTGAAGATATAGAAGCTAGAGACTTCAACTTTTTTTTAAAATGCTCGTATATAGCGCGCGCATATCGAGTTTATCACTAAAAATCGATAACTCATCCCGTTATTTTTTTATCGATCAAAAACCTTATCGAAAACCAGTTATAAAATTATATCTCCTACACCTTTAGAGCTAAAGTCTCCAAATTTTAAATGTAGACTCGACTGCACGTGATAGAATTTCGATTTTTGTTATAATTCACCGCCCACCCCTATATCCACCCCCTTACCCTCATCTCTGTAAAAGGCGTATTTCAAATACTAGAGACTTGAGCTTTGGCAAATATACGCATAGTAATTATAAAACCACATTCTGAAAGTTTCATGAAGAACGTACGTCCACAAAAAAAGTTATTGAACAATTAAGTTCCCATAGTAAGCCCACACTGCAGCCCATGCCTGTTAATGCGTGCGTGCCTATGGGTGTCTATGTATATGTTTGCGTGTGTGTGTGTGTTTGTTTAAGCTGAATGACACTAAAAATTATTGAAATGGCTGTTGCTCGGAGGGTTCAGGGTATCTCGTAGTCGAGCAGTCTCGACTAGAGCTTTCTTACTTGTTTATATAAGGGAATGATGAAAGATTCTTTCCAAATTGAAGGGAACACAGAAGTATCCAAGGACAAGTTAAACAATTTTAGTAATTGTGACTGAAGAGAAGCACTGCACTCTTTAATCACACAACTAGGAATATTATCGGCACCAGGAGAGAAAGATGATTTCAATGTCCTAATGGCTGCAGCCAGAGAGGATGCAGTAACTCTGGGGGTATTTATAGACCCATAATCAGGGAGTGAATATGGATATGAGTTGCTGTAGAGATCAGCAGAAGAATAAGTGGATTGAAAAAAATCAGCAAATAGATCAGAGGAATCCTGGTCATTGCAAGTTTTTTCACCTCCAAGGACAAACGAGGACGGCAAACCAGAAGATTTACGCTTCGAGTTTACAAATGAGTAAAATTGTCTGGGATCACGAGTAAACTGACGTTTGCAGCGTGTAAGATAATTCTCATAACAGCTAGAATTTAAAAGATTGAAATTTGACTTGGCAATGGAATATTTGGACCAGTCAACACTTGAACCAGACTTTTTATAATTTTTAAAACATTTAGTTTTAATGTTTCTCAAGCTCGAAAGAGTCTTGGTAAACCAAGGGGGCTTATTTGAAACAGGCGAAATACGGCGGAGAGGAACACAAACATCCAGAATAGAGTTTAAGGTAGAATAAAAAAACGATGCTGCCAAATTAATATCAACTGACTCATTTAAAATAGACCAGTCTGTCGAATTAATTAATTCGTTAAGCAAAACGAAATTGCATTTACGATAACAGCGACTGAGTTTAGAAGGCATTGGAGTAGTAGAGGTAGGATTAACAACTGTTAATAAAACCTCTAAAGTGGGGTGATGTGTATCCTCAGGTAAAGAGAAAGGAGTTGATCTCACGACATTAATGAGCGAATCATGATTAACAAACACAAGATCAAGAGTACGATTAAGATGGTTTGAAATAGAGTTCATCTGAAACAAAGACAGGTTAAACAATTCATCAAACAGATAGTGATCAATTGTCGGAATTAAGTAATTAGCATTATAAGTTGATAACCAAGAAGTGTTCGAAATATTAAAATCACCCAACACAAGAAGACAATCTCTATCATTTACATGTTCGTTAACTTCTTTAATACAATTTATGTGGTGATCATAAACTTGTACATCAGAAGAGGGAGGGATATAAGAACATGTTATGTATAATGAGCACGATGGAAGAGTTAATTTAACCGCTATAATCTCCACATCATGAAGGGACGAAAAGGTAAACAATTCAGAGTGGATAATGGATTTAACCGCAATTAACACCCCACCACCTCTGCGCGACGAACGGTCAAGTCTATAAATAGTGAAATTACTTGAAAGAATTTCACTATTATGAATATTATTACTTAGCCATGTTTCAGTGAAAGCGATAATATCATAATGTACACTGAAACTATGCAAAAAAAGACTTTTAAGTTTTGAGTTTAAGCCACGTACATTTTGATAAATCAGGGACAGTTGAGAAGAGGTTTGTAAATAGTTTAGTTTTTGGTACAACATTTGATGAAGATTGCACCGAAGGTAAATTCACTGAAATAGGCATCGATCTGTTACGATTTTTGGGTTTAAATTCATGAACAACTACATGAGGTGGCCAGAAATTAGGATCACAAAGGGTTTTAAAGTGTTCTACAGGCACATTGATTTTAAACGAAGCAATTTCACGCGGTGTCGCGAAACTAAACTTCGATATAAAAACATTTGTCGAAATCTTATTTTTGATAAAAGCCGATACTGCCTCAATGGTAGTGTCAGATGAAAGCCTAGATAAGAAAACTTGCTTTCGAGGAGAGACAACAGATAAGGTAATGCTAGGAGAGGCTGACTTATTGTCACTCTTTGTTTGAACAACAGTAGGAGAAGTATCCAATTGTTGAACAGGAACTAGAGTTTCAATAGTAGCATCAACTTGGGGAACAATAGAGTCGGGACCAGGTAATGAAGGGTCCAGTGAATTAGGGGCCGAAGACACAACAGAAGCACAAGGTGAGGGTGGAGCAAGCGAATTAGGTGACGATGTAAGCACAGAAGGAGGTACCAACAACGAAAGAGCCTCAGGTTGAGAAGGGTGACATTCGAAATTATACTGAGTCAGAATTTCTTCAGCAGCAGCCATATCACTGGCTAACTGCTTAGAAATCTTCTTCAGTTTTAGGAATTGAGCCTTTACAGCACTATACATTTTAGAAAAATTTACTTGTTTTTCTAAACACATTGGGCAAGACCAGCGGACGCCCCCACTACCAATTTTTGATGTGGACATAATCTTGTCGTAATCACGACCAGTGAGACCTGCACATTTAGTGTGCATCAAATTATCACACAACCAACAATGTACAAATTGCACTTGTGCAGAGTCCACTGTCTGCCTGAACGAACAAGATTTTTTGCAGCAACTCATATTGGCAACAGGGATTCAAAATTACAGAGATGAAGCAGAAACAAAGAATAAAAACAAAGAATAAAAATGTGTTGAGCAAGCGAATCACAACAACAAACCGCCTTAGTAAGAGCAAATACGAACAACAAAAACAGACCGTTACAGAGCGTAACGAAAGGAACGCAGAGAGAATAATTGCACAGCACAACGATTGAATTTGTGAGAGCAAGTGTACCAACACACACACTAACCAACGTGTAAAAAGTGAAAAGAGGAGAGCGCCAAAAAATAGGAACACTAGACAATTGCAAATAAATGCAAATATCAAACCGACGCTGCACCAAAACACACCGAATAAAAAGTCAGTTTTAGAAAGCACAGCAAACACGGATTAAACCTTGCATAGGAATATATAGCCAAAAGCAAAGATTAACCGACCGCAGTTATGTAAAAATTTAATAAGAACAATTAATTGTAAAAAAGAGGCAAATATGCAGAGCAGAAAACGAACACGTCTGTACACTCTCACTGAGAACTCTCTCTGAGTAATGATAAAACCACAATCTGAAAGTTTCATGGAGAACGTACGTCCAGAAAAAAAGTTATTAAACAATTAAGTTCCCATAGTAAGCCCACACTGCAGCCCATGCGTGCGCGCCTATGGGTGTCTATGTATGTGTGTTTGCGTGCGTATGTGTGTGTTTGTGTAAGCAGAGAGACGCTAAAAATGATTGAAATGGCTGTTGCTCGAAGGGTTCAGGGGATCTCGTAGTCGAGCACTCTCGACTAGAGTTTTCTTACTTGTTGTTTCTAAAAGTTGTTTAATGTGATTGGTTGGGTTTCAAGTCCGAAAACATCACTATATTGGGTGCATATTTTCTCAAGTTTTTCTTTAAATAAGGGTGGAAAATTCTTTTTTAATTTGTTAGTATGGACTCTGTTCTATTATCTTTGGAATTTTGAACTACATTGTAGTTCGAAAGTGATTCAAATTTCAATTTATCTATGTTTATTATTTGATATGTTCTGGTTGTATTTAAGATTCGGACGAACGCATTCTGGGCTGTTGTAATTGTATTTGCAACATAGACACCCAGTTTAATTTCCTGATTGGGAATTAAAATATTTTCTTCGGATGAAGATAATTCTATTTTGCGTATCACCTGGGATCTGGCTGGTAGAAGGGTTGATTTAGTACCAGAATTAAATGTTATTGGAACATAAATGGGATACGTTAGGTTTTGTGGTCTAATTATCAACCAATCCTCTGTGCTATTATAATCTAATTTGCAATTAAATCTTTTAATGAAGTCTAGTCCTATTATTCCATCGCATGGGATTGCGAAGTCTGATCGAAGTATGTGAAATTTGTATGGAATAATAAATTTGCCTGTTTGTAGTTCAATTGAGGCTAGTCCCTTGGAATTTATTATTCCTTCACCTATGCCTCGAATGTCTATGATTTTATTGGTTTGGATGTCATGAAAAACATCCGAATTTTCTTTAACAATTGAGATATCTGCACCTGTGTCAATCAAAAATGTTATGTTTTTATTTGTTGCAACATTAAATGACACGAAGTTATTGAGACTTAAATTGACGGTAATTAATTTTAAGTATCTGGAGGCGTTTGGGAGTTTCCCGGAGCTTCCTTGACAATTCTTACGTTATTGTTGTGGCCTCTGGTCGAGTTGCCGCGGCCTCTTGAGTTGCCTCTATATCGGCTCTGTCCTCTACTGTATGTGTTGTTAGGTTGGTAACCATTATTGTGGTTATTACCTCGACTGTGGTAATTCCCACGGTTACCCCTATTGTTTTGTCTATGGTAATACAGGACAGCATTTGACTGCCCTGTTGCCTTAGAACAACTGTTGACAAATTTGCATACGGCTTCGTTCATGTTATTAAACGTTCCCGCCTGCATGATAAGTTTTACCTTTTGGGTCATGGCTTTTACAGCTAAGGTTGTACTATATTTGTTTGCCAGTTCACATGTTAAGCCATCGCTTATATACGCACCTTCGAGAGCCTTTGCCAAAGTTGCCACCTCTTGAGTGTATTGATTGGCTGTCTTCTTTGCTGCAGGTTAAGGATTTTTGCAGATACTACCTCTACAGATTCTCCTTTAACTGACTTTGATAAGCTAGCAATAATGGCGGGAATTGTCTGCTCATTACTTATCAAATTACGTGCGTGACCCTTCAGTTTAGTCTTTATTAGGTTTATGGCAACTGTTTCGTGGCTGCCCTTTAGGGAATCTATAAGTTCCAAAGCATCCACGAAACTACGTAGATTTTCAGCTTTTCCATCGACCTCTGGCATGAGTGATATTGCTAACTTTAAGAAATCTACGACAGTTTGGGCCATTGTGTCTTGTGATATTTTTATATCAATTTCAGACACATGGAAAGTAGCGGGCGTATTAAGAATATTAGGTACGAATATATCTATTTTGTGCCTTTCCGAGATGTATAGAAGGTTATCTCTTTTAAGTACATTATATTCTTGAGTGTGGTGCAATTGCGTAAGTCTTGGTGCGTTATTACAAACTATCTGACGAACGTTGTTGTAGATTTCAACCAAATTTTGCACATGTTTTATTTTTGTTTGAATTGTTATCGAGGCGCTCTTATTGAGGCACTTAAACGATTTGTCAAACTCTACACGTTGTTGTTTGATGTTGGTCACAATTTCTGACCATTCCATCAATTATAGTTCGTATTTTATTTTTTTTATGACTGCATATTATCGATGCAATCGTACAAGTAGTATCGTAGCCGAACCAAGTATTGGATGATGAGCTAGAGACTTGAACTTTTTTTTTAAAATGACCGTATATACAGCGCGCATATCGAGTTTTTCATTAAAAATCGATAACTCGTCCCGTTATTTTTTTATCGATCAAAAACCTTATCGAAATGCAGTTATAAAATTATATCTCCTACATCTTTAGAGCTAGAGTATCCAAATTTTAAATGTAGATTGATATGTACGTTATAGAATTTCGATTTTTGTTGAATTTCATCCCCCACCCTTATATCCACCCCCTCACCCATAAGTTTGTAAAAGGCGTATTTCAAATACTAGAGGCTTGAGCTTTGTCAATTATACGCTTAGTAATGATAAAACCACAATCTGCAAGTTTCATGGAGAACGTAGGTCCAGAAAAAAAGTTATTAAACAATTAAGTTCCCATAGTAAGCCCACACTGCAGCCCATGCGTGTTATTGCGTGCGCGCCTATGTGTGTCTATGTATGTGTGTTTGCGTGTGTTTGTGTGTGTTTGTGTAAGCAGAGAGACGCTAAAAATGATTGAAATGGCTGTTGAAGGGTTCAGGGGATCTCGTAGTCGAGCAGTCTCGACTAGAGCTTTCTTACTTGTTCTATTTGAGTTAGGTCAAATAGCGGGCTTGCGATACTTCCAAATATATTCATTTTCAATATCAGATACTGTAATGAATTCGAAATGCCGTTGTAATATTGTCAACGAGTTTATTCTAAAATTCGGTTCTTTCTTATAAATTTCATATATTTTTCCGATCATTTTAGAACATTTCGAAGTACGAACTATTTTATTTGGCGAATTCTGCAATATGTCAGATAATATTCGGATTTTTAAACTTTATCTAAATCGTTTGCACGAACAGATACCGTTTCTTTAGTGTACACTTGTACAATAGATACGCTTTCATTAATAGATTTAAGGCCGTTAAGGCCACCAACAGAGCTAGTATAAGTGTATGCGTTTCTAGATGTGGTGTGGTATCCATGACTTCTATGACATTGACCACATTTGCTGTATTATCAGCAGCTTTTGAGGTTTTGCCTCCCATTTTTGTGCTTCAACTTAAATTTTCTTATTTTGATTATTATTATGATTTTTTTTTTATTTAAAAAGTATAATTATACTATAAAATAAATTTATTTTCGAATTACTCTTAGTCAAAACAAAAAAAATTTTTTTTTTTTTTTGGTCATTTACGCACCTCTGTGCATGAATAGACGCAATAAGGACTAAAAAGAGGGCCCTCGCAGTCTGCTGGACACCACTTTTTTAATACGGTGTAAGGTTATTTTCTTTCCCAGCCGGGGACAGAGTCTCAGTCTGCCCAGGGCCATAACTTACAAGACATTTGTAAATTAATACGGGACTGCATGTAGTTAGAGAAATGGGATAGGGTGGGGAGATATTATGTGTTAAGCGACCACGCGGCCCGAACTCGCCGACCACGCCCACACGTTTGCACGTGGGAAGGCTGCAGCGATCGAGTGGCGCGATCAAACGCACTCTATAATTGCTGGGGTCGGGGCTGCAAAGGCGTATTGCGGAGGATTAGTGGGGCTACTACGATTGGTAGACCGCGGATCGAGGAACACCAGCGTTGTCGCCAGCGTTCACTCAAGACCACGCGATTTTACATGCCAGAGTTTTGACCTTCTGGCGAACGGGATATACCCTCGTTCTAACTACCTGTTAGTATTGTTATAATTATTAGCAAATTATTATTAGCAAATCAACTACAAGTGTCTCTTCATGCATTTCTTACTTTATTTAACATACTACCTCATACCTTATACCCTTTCTACGTAATCTCCATTTTCTCTTCAAGCTTTTTACACGTCTGCTCATACCGAGAGCTCAAAACTGACTCTTCCATCCGCTCTTTTCGAGAGCCCAAAACTCACTCTTACATCCGCTCATTCCGAGAGCCCAAATTTAACTTTTCTATCCGCTCATTCCGAGAGCCCGAAACTAACTAACTCCTGCACGCAGGTTTTAATCCCTTTCTTGCTGCAATGCAGATCTCACCACGAGACCAGCAATGCAATTCACCACCGCGAGCTTTCGAGCATTGCCCGCACGGCTGCATTGCCCGCCCACTAATTCGAATTCTTGCTTACATTCTGAAACTAATTACTACAACACTCCTGCTATTGCCTATTTAGCGCAATCTTACAAACTGTTGGCGAGTATTGGTGCGCTAGTGGATAAGAAGAACTGCAACGTTTGGTTGTTCTAAGTACATGATAGCGTTGCCACTAATGCAATATTAGAATTGCCATATCAACACTCTTCTTCTTATATTTACATTAGGCCGATCAACGCTGTGCATTTCATATGCTTTACTTTTAAAATATCGGCAACCATTTCATTTGATGGACAATAAGATAACTCAATTAACTTATCTTCATAACAATTTCGTATATGGTGATATTTAGTATCAATATGTTTGCTTCGCGCATGATACATAGGATTCTTCACAAGATTTAACGCGCTTACATTATCTTCATAGATTTTAATACAGTTTATCTTAAAATATGGATTTATTTCGCTTCTTAACTTTCTTAAATAAATCGCCTCCTTTGCAGCATCAGAGAGCGCCATATACTCCGCCTCAGTACTGCTCAGCGCCACCGACTTCTGTTTTCTCGAGGTCCACGAAAATGCCGAACCTCCCCACATGAATGCACATCCTGTGAAAGACTTCCTATCAGTTGAGTCTCCAGCCCAATCTGCATCTGCATAGCCAGCAATCTCCTCTCCGGTCTTCTCGTAGACTAGCGCTAGATCTGCTGTGGTGTGCAGATATCTCAGAACTTGCTTTGATGCTGCAAGATGTTCGCTATGTGGATTCGAATTCCTTTGTGCTAGCTTGCACACCGAATGCAAGATGTCCGGTCGTGTGCATAGCGCAATATACATCAGCGAGCCAATAACAGACTGATACTCTGTGATATCAACGAGCTTACACGACTCTCCCTCGCAGGTCACTTGGAAGTTAACTTCCAATGGTATTGACGTAGTGCGGCAATTGGACATGCCCATCTCATTGAGCAGACCCACTATATGCTTCTTTTGGCTCACACGAATCGCACCAGTCCTTCCTTCTCGCTGGATTTCAAGACCCAAGAAGTTCGTTACTTGACCCTTGTCTACTACCTTGAATTCAGAAGATATAGCCGGCTTAGTAGCTATTATCTCACCCATGCTTGAGGATGCCAGCAGCATATCATCTACGTATACTGCAATCAGGTTTATCGTCTGGTCATCTGAGTACTTGGTATACAGACATGGCTCGCTCTCGCATGCCCTGTATCCCATTTTGGTTAGAACGCCGTCCAGCTTAGTGTTCCAAACCCGACCAGCTTGCTTCAGGCCGTACAGTGACCTTTTAAGCTTCAACACACATCCAAAATGGTCATCGTAGAGTTCTGGCTGTTGCATGTAGATATCTTCTTCCAGAATGCCGTTTAAGTATGCAGTCGAAACATCAAGTTGATGTACATAAAGCTTGTATTCTGCAGCCATAGCCAGGATCATCCGTATTGTACTATAGCGCACTACTGGAGAATACATTTCTTTGAAGTCTATGCCATAGGGCCCTCTTCTTGGCTGTTCAGCATCGTCAGCATCATCGTCTGGTCGCTCCTCCGTACTCTCTTGTATATCTTCATGATCAGCATCATCATCTTCAACCATAATCGTAGCGGTAGCTTTCTCGGTAGACTCACGTACGCTATCCTCGATGAAATAAACGTCTCTGCTGATCCTCACGTCACCTGTCTTCCTGTCGAACAGTCGATATGCTTTTGACGACTCTGAGTATCCAACCATAGTATACTCTTTCCCTTTCTCCTGGAACTTCTTCTTTGGACCCTTTTCCAGTGCAATCGCTGTACATCCAAACACTCTCAAGTGCTTGACAACTGGCTTCAGTAAACGCCTCGAAAGGTGTTATGCCATCCAGAGCTTTCGCTGGTGATCGGTTTCTTAGATATGCAGCGCACGCGACTGTCTCCGACCAGAAACTCTCGTTTAACGCTGCACTATTAAGCATTACTCTGGCCATCTCAACCAGTGTCCGATTGCAGCGCTCTGCAACACCATTTTGCTGCGGGGTGTACGGTGCAGTCAGCTGCCGCTTAATACCAGCCAATCTAATATACTCGTCAAAATCTTTGTTGACATACTCTGTACCATTGTCACTTCTAATGGTTTTCACTTTCAGACCTTTCTGACGCTCTAACATCGTTACATGCTCTTTAAATATTTTCGTCACCTCAGATTTCTGCTTCATAAAGTACCACGCACCATTTCTTTGCTTTTCAGCTCCTGAAGACTCTGCAGCCAATTCGATACTTTCATTGTGTTGCTCAAAGTTATCGAATAAATCACGACGTGCACACATATGCGATGTTGCTCCGCTATCGATAACCCAAGAATCTTGACTCATACGATAGTTTTCCATCATGCCAGCAAACGATCGATGTTGATTTGAATGCGCATCTCTATTTTTTCCATTTCCATTTTCGTTTCTCTCGTTACATTTTCCGTGCCGTTCCTTTCCGCATTTTTCGCCCGCCTCTTTCGTCGTACAATTCGCTGCGTAGTGGCTTGCTGACCACACTTAAAACATTTGAAATACCGGCGTCTCTCTGTCGTCTCATTTCTTCCCCGTCCTTTGCCTTCTTGCCCCGTCTGCCTTGCCGAAAATGATTGCGTAGCCTCCCTTTGGTCGCCAATTTTTCGCCTCTCGTTCTCCTCTGACGATTTGCATTTTATGCTGCTGAAGCTCGGCAACTCATCACGAGCCTCTAATGCAACAACAAAGTTCTCGAACGATGTTGGGGGTTACTTGTCAGTAGCATGATGACGATGAGCTCTTCCTGTAACGTAATTCCAATTGCTGATAGATTTTCAACAATGTTTGAAAACTCCATGATGTACGTATGCAGATTTTCTCCCTCTGCCATTCTCTTGTTTAAAAGCTGTTTAAACAATGTTAATCTCCCCACGGGTCCAAATGATCGATGTAGCTTTTCCAGTTCGCTCCATACATCTTTAGCGTAAATGCATCTCTTCACGTAGTTTACTTGCGACGCACTCATCGACAAAATTAGCACTCCCTTTGCTTTGTCGTTCTCGCGTTTCCATGCCTTAAACGCTTCACTCGTTTCATCTTCTGACTTCACATACTCATTTGAAACCACGGCCCATAAGTTTTGATGAAACGAAACACTTTCCACCATGACACTCCAACAGTCATAGTTGGTGTCATCTAGTTTTTCTATACTGTACATAGAACTCATTTTTTCAGCTTTAACTATTCTATTCGCAACGTCCGTTATGCACAGAAACTGCTCGAGCTCACTTTCTTCTCTCTGCTTTACACTATTTCTTTGCACACATACATAAGCCCTGGGCCCATAACCTGTTGGCGAGTATTGGTGCGCTAGTGGATAAGAAGAACTACAACGTTTGGTTGTTCAAGTGAGACTGAATTTATTCTGCTTCTTAACATCTAAGTACATGATAGCTGTTGAGCTATCGAGATTTTTCGAATAGCTTTAAATTATTAAACGATTGAATTTACTTAATAATTAGTTTATTAGCGATTATTAGAGTTTACAGAGTTTATGTGATAGACGCGAGCAAGCGATTAGGCTGTCGTGCTGTCCGCTACTATGTTTGTAATAGTCAATCTAAAACTGCATCTGCTCTAAACACGACTTAATTGCATACTAAGTACAATGTACGCGAGCCGGCGGATTAAGCTGAGCCGGTGCGTGGGTGAAAGACACAACGCAAAAGGGAGAGCGTGATCTCCGTTACAAATTCTCTTAAATGATAACATATTCTATGAACTGCCGCTCTTAATTATAATGAAGCGATGATTGCTGAGCCCAACATCCTCGCCCCGTTGAAGACTTAGTCTTCAACAGAATCCTTAAGGGGCAGCAAGCACAGCTTATTTGTAGCTCTTCTTATCTCGCCAGCTTCAGTTTTTAGTAGGGCTACCCGTGCAACGCCATCACTTCCAGGGATAAGTTCGATTATTCTGGCTAGTGGCCACTTAAGTGAAGGTAGATTCTCATCCTTCACAAGAACTATGTTGCCAATAGCCAAGCCAGGTTTGGAGGTTTTCCATTTCACTCGCTGTTGTAACAAGTTGAGATATTCGTCCCGCCAACGAGTCCAGAACACCTGCTGGAGATAGCCCTGTCAGGTTTGGCTCACTGAAGGACGAAGGAGGGCCACCGTTGAGGAAATGCGCAGGAGTCAACACGTCTATGTCTGATGGGTGCTCTGAAATCGAAACTAAAGGGCGTGAATCTCATCAAGGAACGGTGACAGCGAGGCTAGACTGCTGGATGACGGAACCATTCCTTTATTTCGAAGAGCATTTATGTCGTCTGAGAGATGTGTTCGTTGAATCATTCTTAACAGTATATGAGTGCCGTTCCGGATGTCTGCTAGGGTTATTCCTGGACCATGACTTTTTTTAATAAATTTTGATACGTATGCAAACGTACGCTGCAAGCGGCCGAAAGAATTTACAAACTTGCAGTCCATAGAGACATCATGGACTGCGTCCTTTACAAGAAGCACAGTTCTTCGACGCTCAATTGAAGTTCTTTCTGGAAGTGCTGAGACTGGCCACTGAGATCTGGGCTTACAGAGGAAACCTGGACCGTTGAACCAATGTAATGATGCATTTAAATCCGAGGGCAATGCACCCCGAGATAATATATCCGCGGGATTCAGTGTTGTAGGTATATAGTGCCATTCCATTGCTGATGTGAGATCTTGTATCGTGGCGATGCGATTTGAAACAAAAACGTTAAATCGTCCGGGCTCGTCATTGATCCAAGAAAGCGCAACAGTAGAGTCAGACCAACAATGAAACTCGCCTGCGAAAATGCCTAAGCGAGCCACTTCATTCATTAGACGCGCAAGCAACTCTGCCCCGCATAGTTCCAGCTTGGGAACCGTGAGCGTTTTTAGAGGCGCAACTCGAGACTTAGAGCAAAGCAACCTGCTGATGGTATGCTGACCCCTGGATACAATATAAATGCAAGCTCCGTATGCCTCGATGCTGGCATCGCAGAATCCATGGACCTCAACCTTCGATCCTGGTATTAATGATAGCCTGGGAAATGCACTACTAAGACCATTACCAAAGTTGCTGCAAATGTCTAGCCATGCAGTGTGACATGCAGACGGGAGACTCTCGTCCCAATCAAGTTTATGCCTCCAGAGTTGTTGCAAGAAGATTTTAGCCTTCGTTATTACTGGGCCGACCAGGCCGAGGGGCCTAGCAATAGACGAGAGAACAGAGCGCTTGGAGGGCTTAGAGGCTGAATTCAGGGCTAGATATGAGAAAAGAAGTTGATCAGATGCCGGATCCCATGCAAGGCCAAGTGTCTTTGTAATGTCGCTGCCATCATTGAACCTAATGAGCGATTCCTTGTCGCAGTCTGTTACGCCGTCCAGTACCATGGGATGGCTTGAACACCACTTCCTCAATTTAAACTTTCCACAAGCCAAGATTCCAGCTGTCTCTTGCATAGCAAGTCTTGCTTCTTCGACTGAATTTCCTCCACTAATCAAATCATCAACATAGAAATCGCGAAGCAATACGTCGGACCCGACTGGGAATGCGTTCCTTTCATCTACGGCAAGCTGATGCATGGCGCGCACAGACAAAAATGACGCTGGTTTTGTTCCATATGTTACCGTATCAAGCCTGAAAACTTCCAACTCATCATCTGGGGAATTCCTCCATAAAATGCATTGTAGATAGCTGTCCGGCTCAGGTACTTTCACGCAACGATACATTTTGCAAATATCGCCGGTGAGTGCAACTGGATAAGATCGGAAGCGCAATAATATGTCGACTAATTTTGGCTGAATGACGGGACCTGACATTAGAATGTCATTCAACGAATGCCCAGTTGTTGTAGATGCAGATCCATCAAAGACGACGCGAAGCCTGGTAGTTGTGCTATCATCCTTCAGAACGCAGTGATGAGGAAGAAAATATCTGCATAGATGGAATGAATTTAGAGGAACGCGTGACATGTGACCAAGTTCAAGATACTCTTTCAGAAATGCTGAGTATTGAAACCTTATATGCGGCAAACGACTCGGCAAACCGATGTCGCGCTTGCTCATAAGAATCTCCAAGAAGCTCGCAACTAAGCTTAACAGGCAGGCGTACTGTATATTGGCCACTAGCCAATCGATTGTAATACCTCGCAAAATGCGCTTCGCAGTCTGAGTCTTCTTTGCTGAACCTTACAATGGAATCGCTGCAGCGCTCGACTTCCCAAAAGCGACGAACGAGACTGTCCAACTTGATATCAGCACAGGAGTCTGTAATCGGATCCGAAGGCGCCTTTGAAGCTATTAGCACGGCGTTGTGGTTGCGAGCCTCGCCACCTGATACAACCCAACCAAGACGAGTCTTCTGTAACAATGGAAATCCAGGCATCAACTTGATTTGTCCCACACAGAGCAAATCATAAAACAGGCTAGCTCCGATAAGCAGATCTACTCGTTGCGGCCTATGGAAAGCTGGATCTGCCAGCACTATATTGTGCGGCATGCTCCAATTGCTCGTATTCACATTAGAACTGGGCTGCCTGCCAGTTATATTTGCAGCTACCATAGCCGTCATGCTAGTTGTATATTCAGATGCATAAGCTTGAAGAGTGAGGCAAATGCTGCTACCATCCATGGCAACATTGTAGTCGCCTACGCCGCATACAGATGCCACCGATTTTGTTCTCTTAAGTTGCAGGAGATTCGCAAATCTGGCTGTAATGAGATGTAGTTGAGAGCCTGAATCTAAAAGTGCACGACAAGGAACAAGCTCGCCAAACCGATTCCTTGCCAGAACCACTGCGGTAGCCATGAGCACATCGCTGTGCAGATCCTTGGATAAGAGAGTAGTGGCTGGTGCTGAGGGCTGAGTTGAAGATTGTTGATGGGGCGGAATTGCTGCCTGTGATGTGCTGGAGTGGCCGAGATGAAGAAGCATATGATGCTTGACTCCACAGACCCGACAACTGCGCGAGCCACATTGTCGCGACTGATGACCTCCCTTGAGACAATTCAAACATAAGCCAGCCTTTCGGACCTCATTCAGGCGAAGACTAGGAGACAAGTTTGCGAATCTTGGGCATTTGTAGATTGTGTGCTCAAGATCATTACAAAAATTGCAACTGTGCGTACTGTGGCCGGTTACGAGAAATGCTGATCTACTGGTAGCAACCTTACTGCAAGAATTCATCGGCTTACTTGACGAATAGTTTGTAAGAGCAAATTTCATCGATTCCAAAGTACGGCAACGAAGCTCAAGAAATGAGGAGACTTCTTCATATCTGGGTATCTGAAGAGCCATCTCTGAGTTGTCCAATTTCTCTTCCCATTTAGCTTGTGAGGCCTCATCAAGCTTCTGTAGCAGTATCTGAGCAATCATGGCACTGGCTATCTGCTCTGTTGTACCCAGACTACTGAGCGCACGCATATGGACATTGAAGCTGTCAGATAGCTCACGCAGCTTGATTATGGATCCATTTTCTACTCTTTTGAGACCTAAGATCCTTACGATGTGGGCCTGGAAGATTAAACGTCGATTATCATATCTCTGCTTTAATAAATTTATGGCAATTGTATAATTATCATAAGAAAACATTGAGTAGAAGTCAGCCCAATTAGCATATCCACCGCTGAACGTAGGTAGCTTTAATGGCGGCAACACAGGCGCAGGCTGCAATCTGGGAGCGGATGCGAGAGGAGGGTCAATTGGACGACTAAACGTGGAACTATGATGCGCTTGAGCAGTACGACTTTGCACTTCGGACATTATTGTTGACTGCATGACCATTATTAAATCATCAAAGTCATTGCGCAAATTGCTGGACATCTCAGTAAAGTCGAGCTCCTCTAGACTTTCATGGGATTTGCTAAAGGAGTGGCTTAGCTTGTCGATATGCTCCAGTAGAACATTTAGAACGCTGTCACTGTGATCGGCAAGAGCATCTGAATCGACCTTGGGTTGTAGATTTTTTACGCGTTCAAACACCGACTGTACCTTGAGCTTATAAAACCGCACGCGATCTTCGGGAGCAACTGCACTAGCATCTAAATTCGCCATGACGAGTACAGCAAGAGTAACACGAATAGAGTTCAAAGTCGTTGGTGCGAGCGTGATTGCAAGAGTAAAGTAAATGTATATATGCTATAGCGCAGACACAAACTTGGAATAAGTCGTATTTGTCGAGCAGAGTACTTGCAACTTTAATAAACTGGCAAAATGGTATTCAAATAATAGACGCGTATGAATTGTTGCACACCGGTACGATTATTATGGACGCGCTGGTATCGCAGCCGTGGCGAAAGAGTGCAATGCCAACGAAGAATAACGGCAAGCATGTAATTACACTGTGCTTATGCAAACTTAATCACTTATAGATTGAAGCTATAGAACACGCAGTCACTAACCATCGAAATAGTTGAGAAATTAGCTGATTCTTTATTAGATTGTCATTTGCAGAAGTTTTCGCATGTGTACTACTTTTACGGGCGCCAGTGTATTGCAGACCGAACGAAAGAGTGCCTGGAGAATTGGCAAAGTAACGCCACTCAACTAATCGCTATATACACTGCTTATGTTCACGGGTGTATGTATGTATGTGATGCTGTCAATATATATATGTAAATATGTAGAAAGAAACGAAAAGAGAAAAAATCACGTCGGGGTCACCAAATGTTGAGCTATCGAGATTTTTCGAATAGCTTTAAATTATTAAACGATTGAATTTACTTAATAATTAGTTTATTAGCGATTATTAGAGTTTACAGTTTACTTGTTTTCCTCTTTTTATACCCTGAACCCATTGAAAATGGGAAATCAGGGTATAATGGTTTTGTGAAAAGTATGTAACAGGCAGAAGGAATCATCGCAGACCCCATAAAGTATATATATTCTTGATCAGGACGATGAGCTGAGTCGATATAGCCCTGTCCGTCTGTCCGTCCGTCCGTATGAGTGCGTCGATCTCAGAAGTTAAAGGAGCTAGAGAGCTGAAATTTTGTATGCATACTCGTGTATACCATACGCAGTACGAGTTTATCATATTTTTTCGATAACTCATTCGATATCTTTTTTATCGAGGATAATCGATAAATTTATATTGTTTTTTCAGCCTAATTTGAACACTATTAGACCTAGAGACTTCAGATTTACTGTGTATATACATTTGATGGGCACACACATTTTGTAATTTACAGATTTTGGATACCACGCCCCCTTCGCCCCAAATTTGTAAAAAACGTATATCAAGTACTAGAGACTTGTGCTTTGGAATGTACTCACATTTACACATAATGATTACGTTCTGAAAGTTTCATTAAGATTGTACGTCTACAAATGAAATTATTCAACAAATAAATTCTCATAATATTGCCCACACTGCAGCGCCTTCTTTATGTCTTGTCGAAGCTTGGTGAGCCAGCGACATCCTGTCCCAGCTGGCGTCTCCTTACTCTTGACCAGACGGCACGCCTGCTCTCCCAGAGGCTGGCGTGAGAGCGCATCGGCTACCACGTTCTGTTTACCCTTCCTGTAGCGAATCTCGAAGTCGTATTGCTGCAACTCCAGTGCCCATCTGGCAATCCATCCTGTTGGGCTCTCAATGGAATTGAGCCACTTCAGCGCCATATGGTCAGTGACCACTACGAATTTGTAGCCTTCCAGGTACGGCCTGAGCTTTCGTATGCCCCAGATTATAGCCAGACACTCTTTCTCAGTAGCTGAATAGTTCTTTTCAGCGCCGTTCAGTGTCCGGCTGGCATACGAAATGACGCGCTCTCCGTCCTCCGGGGTCTGCGTCAGGATTGCCCCAAGCCCATAATTGCTTGCGTCCGTTTGCAAGCAAAACGGCTTCGAGAAATTTGGGCATGCCAGCACCGGTGACTCCGTCAGTTTGGCCTTCACTGTCTCGAACGCTCTCTGCCGCTCCTCAGTCCACTCCCACTTCGTGCCCTTTTTGAGCAGTGCATTTAGCGGATGCACTGTGGCTGCAAAATCTGGCACAAAGCGGCGGTACCATGAAGCCACGCTCACATATTGGCGTAACTCTTTTACATTGGTGGGCGGCTTCAGCTCGGCGATAGCGGCCACCTTCTCTGGATCCGTTCAAATGCCATCCTCCGTGACTTTGTGACAAAGATACTTTAGCTCTTTCTTGAAGAAATCGCACTTGTCGATGTTGATCCTCAAGTTGGCTGCCCGCAGTCGCCGGAACACCTCTCTTAGGTTGTTCATGTGCTCCTGTCGCGTCCGGCCGATGACGATGATGTCGTCCAGGTAGGCAAAGGCATGGGGCATCATTTCTGGGCCGATCACTTGGTCCAGAGCTCGCTGAAACGTCGCCGGTGCAGAATGGAGTCCAAACGGCATCACCTTCCACTGATAGAGCCCCTTTCCTGGCACTGTGAATGCTGTCAGTGGTCTGCTGGCCTTCTCCATCGGTATCTGCCAATACCCATCCTTCAAATCCAGGCTGCTGATGTACCGCGCCTCTCGCAGCTGGTCCAGAATGTGATGCACACGCGGCAAATGGTATGCATCTTTGATGGATCTGCTGTTTAGCTGTCGAAAATCCACACATAGCCGCCACTTCCCATTCTTCTTACGAACCATGACAATCGGCGCGCTATGTGGGCTCTTTGAGGGCTCGATGCAGCCTTTGGCCAGCAGCTCATCCACCTGCAAGTTGATCTCCGCCTGCATTTTTGGATTTTTGGGGAAGTAGCGCTGCTTTATGGGCCTGTTATCCTGCATCCTGATCCGGTGCTCCGTGATCCTGGTGGTGCCCTTCACATGCTGGAACTTCTCCAGCTCATGCCTCAGGAAAGCATCCACCTCTGGGTCATTGTGCATAGGCGTTGGCTGCTCCATGTTCGCCTCCATCGGCGTTGCTGGGTTCGCCTCCACGCTGGCCACAACCACGGATAGCTTCTCCTCCGGCTGTCCGCTCGACTGTGGGATTCTTCGATCACTCCTGGCAGAATCAGCAACGGAATCTGTATTTGCTGATTCCCCAGGCTGATCGTCGCCTCCAGTTGCGAGTCCACCTGACTGCAACTGCCGTCCGCTAAGCGTATGCACGCACCACGCCCACTCCTCTGAGCTCGTCAGCAAGCTTTTCGCTGATATAGCTGCTTGTGGCTCCCGTGTCGATCGTAGCTCTTTGTTGGGTGGCTCCAATGGCCACGATCGCCGACATCTGGTTGCCTTCATCCTGGAGACGGCCCACTAGCGCCTGGGGGCTCCTGACTGCTGCTCCCGCCCGCCCCTGGATGGCGGGTGTCGCTGTTCGTTTCCCGACTGGCAACAGGCATACGTTCTCACTCCAATGCGCCCGCACTGCCAGCAGAAATCCAGTGCCTTGTTGCGGCACTTAAAAGCGCGGTGCCCCTCCTGGCCACACACTCGGCATGCCCTGGCTGGATTCGGGATGTGCGTCCTTGCTCCGGTTGCGCCTTCCCTCGGCGCAGGAGTAGGCTTCGCCTCATCCTCCATACGGCGATACTCCACATCGCTTCCCGCGTCGTCCATGGCCATCAGTCGTGACCGACCAGGCCGTGGCTGCTGCCGTAACCTCTCGCAGTCCTTCTCCAGTTCCTCGAACTCATCTGCCAGGTGCATCAATTCCACTAGATTGTGGAATTGATACGGCCTTGCATAAGCACGCCCGATGGCAGGCTGTTGTTGTAAATGAGCTTCATTTCGCGGTCTGCTCCATAGCGCAGAGGCCGCATGAGAGTCTGCATCTCCACCATGTAGACTTTGAAGCACTCATCTACCATCTGCCTCCGGCGTTTGACGTCTCCAGATAGCCTCTGCCTTCTTAGACTTCTTTTTCGAATGATTTTATTGAATATATATTCTTATGGCTAGAGCCGCATAGCTGCGCTGCCGGTTACGCCAGCAGCGGAGCGGCTTCGTAAATATACATATATGCTTAGGTATAAATGTTTATGTATTAGCTTAAGGGTCTGTCGAGAGTCGTAGTCGGAGAGGGAGTAATGTGTCCACTTGTTTACGAAACAGTCGCGCATGTAAAATATGCCGACTCAGCGGAGTTAGTACTCTGTTAAGGCACATGCACTTGAGAGTGATCATATTACCTGTTATGTTGTGACTGCGAGTTATTTATGAATATTGCAGTTTAATTGTAACAATGTATTTGTGACATTATTTGTATATGTAAATATTTATGTTACTAAGTACATTGAACATTTGATAAAGTGGACATACTACAATATAAGATAAGAAAATTTGAAAAAAAAAATATATATACATATATATAATAATAGAGAGATAAACAAGTAAGAAAGCTCTAGTCGAGACTGCTCGACTAGGAGATACCCTGAACCCTCCGTGCTGATGTTCAAATCATTCTGCACACATACATACACATGCATCCACCGGCATTCACAATCACTGGAGTTGACTATTGTGGACCCTTTTATTACAAGCCCGATGGACGAAATAGAGCATCAGTAAAATGCTACATCTGCGTGTTCGTTTGTTTCACAACTAAGGCTGTATGGCTGTTTTGCTTGGGGCAATCCTGACGCAGACCTCGGAGGACGGAGAGCGCGTCATTTCGTATGCCAGCCGGACACTGAACAGTGCTGAAAAGAACTATTCAGCTACTGAGAAAGAGTGTCTGGCTATAATCTGGGGCATACGAAAGCTCAGGCCATACCTAGAAGGCTACAAATTTGTAGTGGTCACTGACCATATGGCTCTGAAGTGGCTCAACTCAATTGAGAGCCTAACGGGGAGGATTGCCAGATGGGCACTGGAGCTGCAGCAGTACGACTTCGAGATTCGGTACAGGAAAGGTAAGCAGAATGTGGTAGCAGATGCGCTCTCACGGCAGCCTCTGGGAGAGGAGGCGTGCCGTCTGGTCAAGAGCAATAAGATGCCAGCTGGGGCAGGATGTCGCTGGCTCACCAAGCTTCGACAGGACATAAAGAAGGCGCCACATAAGTTTCCAGACTATATGGAAGAGTCTGGAAACTTATATCGGCACATCCCGCACCAGACCGGCCACGAGGATGTGGCTGCATGGAAGTTGTGCGTGCCGGCGGAACGGCGCTGGAGGAGAACCACGACGCAGCCACCGCTGGCCACCTTGGGAGCCGAAAAACTATCGCTCGGGTGGCAGCGCGGTATTACTGGCCAGGTATGTACCGGGATGTAAGAAAATACGTACATCGCTGCGAAGTGTGTCAGCGATATAAACCCAGTCAGCTGCAAGCCGCTGGGCAAATGCTAACGCAGGTGCCAGAGGAGCCATGGGCAACAGTTTGTGCTGATTTTGTTGGCCCACTGCCGAGATCAAAGCATGGTAACACTATGCTTTTGGTTTTCATAGACCGCTTCTCGAAATGGACGGAGATGGTGCCGCTGCGGAGTGCGAATAGCACAGCTCTCCAGAAGGCATTTCGAGAGCGGATCTTGGCGCGGTTTGGCACGCCGAAGGTGCTCATTACTGACAATGGCACCCAATTCACCAGTCGGGCATTCAAGACGTTTCTGGAGGAGCTTGGGGTGCGTCACCAGTGGACAGCGCCATACACGCCTCAAGAGAATCCCACTGAGAGGGCAAATAGAACTGTGAAGACGATGATTGCGCAGTTCGCTGGAGATGACCAAAGATGCTGGGACGACGCATTACCGGAGTTGACATTGGCGGTCAACAGCAGCGTGTCAGCATCCACTGGGTATTCGGCCGCCTTCATCACACAAGGGCGAGAGCCAAGGCTGCCCAAACCACTGTTCGACGCGCAAACAATCGGCACATGCCAGGAGGCACAGAGCCCAGTCGAGAGGGCCAGCAAGATACGCGAAGTGTTTGAGATAGTGCGTCGGAACCTGGAGAGAGCGGGACAGGATCAGGCGCGGCATTACAATCTACGGAGGCGGCAGTGGAAGCCGGCCGTAGGTGACAAGGTGTGGGCAAAGGAACGCCACTTGTCTAATGCCGCAGACGGATTCGCAGCAAAACTGGCGCCACGCTATGGAGACCCATATATAGTGGCCAGTTTTGTGTCTCCAGTCATCTGCCGGATAAGGTCGGTGGCAGAAAAGCGGACCAGGACGGCGCATGTGGCGGATCTCAAGCCGTTTTTTTTTTCTTTTTTTCCAAAAAAAAGGGAGTGAATACACAGCGAAGTGTATTGCTTCTTACAAAACAAAAAAAGAAGAAGAAAAAAAATAAGACGACCAAATTTTTGCTCAAAAGTGCATAATTTCGGCTGCGAAATGCATTTGTGATGAGAAAACAACAGTTGCCACCGGGAAAATTACGGTATATGGTGTGCAACAACAATTTGTTTGAACTGCGCGCGCACGACAGCAAGCAGTGTACAGTACTGCACCGAAAAATGCACAGATACAACAACAAAGCAGAGCATGCACGCAGGCCCATACACGGTATATGCGCAACAACAATGCGCGCAGCCGAGATTATGTACTATCAGGTTTTATCGCACGAAAACGAAAAGCGGAAAAACAAAAACAAAACCGCTTACGTTCCAGGCAAAAGTTTCTGCACACACACATACATGCATAGGCGAGGGCAAAGGCCTTCGTCGGCTGCTTAGCGATCGCTAACGCACGAAGATGCTGTGTGTGCGATATATAAAACAGCCAACAACAAAACACACAGCGACATGCAAAACAGCCAACAACAAAACACACGGCGACATGTAAAACAACCACCACTAAAAGTTAGATACATAAAACGGCCAACAACAATGTATCACAGCTGAATGCTGCAGCAGAATGTTCGGCCACCGAAGGGCTGTGTGTGTTATGTATGCTGTGTGTGCTGAGTGTGTTGGGTGTGCATGTGAGAGCATGAAAAACGGTATCAGGGCGATACCGTAACCTGCCTGGAATTCAGCCATAAGATCGGGCAGGCTAGAGTGGGGCAATCCAAGGATCCGTTATGCTGCCGCCCCCGCAGCGGCGACGCGGCAGCATAAGGGTATAAAATGGGCAGGCGAGCTTTGGCTCGGCCTATTTTGTGAAAAGTTACTATGGCAAGTGGACGCATCGCGAGAGATAATATGGATCTGGGCATCGGCCGGGTACACCCTGCCGATCCTCGGTTGCTGGCCAGCGACTAAGCTGGAGCGGCAAGAGGAGCAAGCAGGGTAGACACACCGGTGTCCAGACCACGAGCGCGCAGAAGTAAAGCGCGGCTGCCGCCGGTGAGACTGCCGTTTCATCCACACCGGCAGCCGAAGAGACGGCTACGACGCCATCGGCCGTATTTGGAGCTGGAGCCGTCAACCAGCGAGGTGGAGAGCGTGGCCACGGATGGCTCGTGGTCGCCAGGTAGCTGGACCAGCAACAAAGAGGACAGCGTATGGTCGCCGGTGAGCTCGCCCAGTGACGCAGCCTGGGAGAAGCGGCAGGAGGAGGAGCGGTGGGACGAGTCGCTGGTCAGCGACTACGTCCGCAACGGCCGATTCTCGCCGTTGCGACCGTTGTGGCACCCACCGCGCCCGCCTACACCTCACCGAGCGATGCGGACCAGTGACGAGGAAGATACCGAAGTCATCACTATAGTGGACAGCGACGAGGGCGAGGGGGACGAGCGGACCGAGACGATAGTCATTTCCGACTCAGAGGATGAGGAGACGCCAGAGCCTCCGCGGGTGAATGCCAGCTACGCTGTAAAGGTGGAGCATCGCGCCGAGTTTGTCATAGCTTGGAGCGAACCCCTCCCCACGAAGCCCGCGGGGTTTATACTGGAAGCAATTTCGCCTCCAGAGACGCCACCACAGGCGACGCCGCAACAGGCGACACCACCGCCGCCCATACCACAGGAGACGCCACCACAGACGACGCCGCAACAGGCGACCGCGCCGCCGCCCACGCCACCGGAGACAGCAATGGACGCCGACGAGGAGTGGCGACCGATCCGACTGCCCGCCCGGCCAGCGTTACAACGCCAGGTGTCGGAGCCAGCGCCGCCACCACCCAGGAGGCCTACACTACAGCGGCAGGCATCTTGGTTCGACGCGGGAGCAGCACAGTGGGTGGAGTTGCGGCGTGAGGAGTGGCCATTGGAGATAGAAGATCACGCTGCCCGGATGGAGGCCCAAGGCAGCGGGCGCACCGCCCGCATCGTCTGGGTAAGGGGGACGAAGTATAGGGTGCGGCGGACACGCATCGGATGCCGGGTCTTCAGATATGTCTGAAAGATAATTGTAAAATATTTCAGAATAAAAAAAGAGATATATACATATATATAAAGCACATATTTTACAATTTTGGGTTGCCCGTTGGGAGTTTGTTCACCATCGCTGCCTGCCACGCGACTGTCTTCCGGTTGCCGTGCTGAGGCGTAGACGCGTTTTGTTGGCCGAATCCTCGCGCACTGGCCAGCGATTTTGCTGTGAGCTGTGCGCGAATGAGGAGTGTGCCGCAAAATGCCAGTCGGTGTCAAAGTTCGGCACCGGTGGCAGTTGCGAACGACATCGATGTGACCAGCTCCCAACAACAATCCAGAATTTGAATGCACCCGCCAAAGAGTTCCAGCCGCAAACGGAGATCAGCGACGAGCCTTCGACAGCAGCAGAGAGGTCGACGAGGGATATGGTGAGGCAGGTGGCCGCCGCACGAGTGCCAAAGCCACCGGAGACTGCAGAACCAAAAGGTGAGTTGTGCAGGAGCGTCCGGCGTGGGCGGAGGCAGCGGCGGCCCATATTGCACGCGGGCATGCAGTCGGAGATGTGGCTGTTTGCCGTGAGAGTGTGACTACAGACGCCTGCCACGCGAATGGCTCCACCGGTCATGGATCGCCAGGTGTCGGTAAAGCTTGGCAACCGAATCCTCGCACACTGGAGCTGTGCGCGAAAGAGAAGTGGCCAACAAGCGCACCGACACCAAAGATCTGACACCGGTGTCCATTTGCGAACGACGTCTGTGGCCCGATCTCATAGCAGCAGTGCATGTATTGACTGCGAAGCCCCACCGGAGCATCCCCAAGGGCCCAAGAAGCAACAGGGATCAGCAGAGAGACGTCTCCAGCGGCGAGGGACAGCATACGCCAAATGGGCGAAATGGCCATTGCCGTGCGCATGTGCGACAATGCCACTGGCTGCAAAACCGAAAGGCGAGTTTTGCAGCAGCGCCCGGCGTGGGCATTGACAGCGGCAGGCCATCAGGTCAAGGGGCATGGAGGAAAAGATGCCCAACCTGGAAAACAATATTTTTATTAAAGTTTTGTCGAGACTTATAAAAATATTAGCCCCATTCACTTACCGGCAGAGTGCAGCATTGCCAGTGGTAAGGGAAAAATACAGCTGTTAACATCAACAGAGCGTTAATAGCAGCGATCAGCGCAAAATGGAGCATCGAGGGATGGAGCGACACAAAACGGAGCAGCGCAGCGGAGGCGGGCGCCAAATTCAAACACGATGGTCTCGTGTTTTCCCGAAGGAAGAGGGGAGTGTGAGGAGCAATATGGGTATGCACGTATTAATGTATATAAACGTATGTATTTGCTGTGCGTTTATATGCATATACGTGCATATACATGTTGTTCCCCACAGCGACGGGAATACTGTAGGAGCGACCCTCGCACTGGAAAGGGGGTCAAAGTCCTTTTAGAGGCGGTCTCTTTCGCCCCTACAGATTCAGCAATGGGTTCGCGTCGCACGCACGACGATCATCGGGGACCGTTAGCCGAGATGCCGTTTGGGCCGAGTGATAGTAGTGGACACTTTCACTCGTAGGGCGCCAACGGTACTTCGGCCAATGGGAGGCTGCCACGGATTTGGCGGGAAAGTGGCGTCACCCCAAAATCCCGCCACTTTACCGTTTTTATGGACCATAACGGCAGAGAGGCCCCGCTCCAGAGCCGAACGGGCGTTACCACACGAGGCAGGGCCTGTGGCTGGGGTATAAAAGGCCACCAGCGGCTCCATACGAGGTAAGTCGAGAAAACGATACGAGAGAGTGTTGCCGTCGGAATTATACAAAGTGAAAGTGAAGAAAGTGTCGAAATCAAGTCAGCGCGAGTGGCAATCAGGACTCCCAGGACATTGTGGGAACAACAAGGACATCGTGGGAACTGCAAGGACATTGTGGGAACAGCAAGGACATCCAGTGGGAATCCTTGCAGATCATCAGCAGACGCCGATCAGGACATCGGTGCATATCAGCAACGTAAGCGAGGCCTGCACACCTGGGTGAGTTAGCGTAGCCGTGCGTAAGAGAAGTGCTTGTGAGTGAACGAAGCTAGTGTTGTGCTGTGAGTGAGCGAGATAGTAGGAGAGATCTGCATAGCTGGCGTTTCTCAAATCCTTACGGTGAGCTAGCGTGTTTAGCACAACACTCTTCCAGCCGGAGTGCGTTGAACAAGCGCTCAGTAGGTGTGCGTCGCTAAGCGAACCAGCGAGCAACTACATTTACATAAGTGACGTGTACATTTCATATTTATTTAAGAAAATATACCATTGCGCTATAAAACCTAAACCACAAGACTAATTAATTATCGCAGGGGCTTCAACAAATAAATTTGTTGGCAACGAATCCACAGTCAGCTGAAACTAGCCCAGCTTAGACTCGGGATAAACCGAAGGTTCGTTACAGTATGGTTTTGAAAGTCCCCTCGCTCAAATGGAGACTCCTTTGTTGTTCATTCGGCCAGCCTGATTCGCGACTCCACCTGGCAACGCTCGCCCCGAATCGTCCGTTGGCGCACGCAGTCCTCGCTGACAAAACTGCGCGTGGCTTAGGTGCCGCTCCACTCCCTTGGAGGGTGCCCCTGGCCGTTTCCCGCGCTGCCCACAGTGTCGGCAGAATAACATCTGCGCGTTACGACATTCTCGCGCGAAGTGCCCAGGCCGGAGCGGCATTCTCGTATGCCGTATTTAGCTCTTGAGCCGGACTGTATCTGGCCTGCCGCATTAACAACGTCAGTTCGATCAGATAGTACTTGAAGGACTCGACCTCTCGCTGGCGACGCGCTCCTACAGACGCTCGAGGTATTGGGGCGGTAAGGAACTCCTTCTGGAATTCCACCCATGACACGTCTCTAAGCCCACTGGTCAGGAACCATTTCGCCGCTTTGTCTACCAACACCTCGCTCAGCGCCCTCGGCATCCTATCCAACTATGCTCGGCGTCGCGCCTCCTGAAGAGAATCGTATCTCCCACTCTGCCAGACGTCCCTTAACGTCCGCCGAGCAGTTGCCGCTCTGGATGAACGAAAACAATCTTTTTCTTAAATCTTCCACGCGGCCTACAGTTATTAATTCCTCCTTACAGCGCTGGTAGACCCAGCCCACGCTTAGTCCCGAACTTTGGGATATTCCTCATTCCATCCTTGACGCCTGGATACCCAGCTTCCTTGCTCCGCTTGTAGAAATCTTCTCCAGTTGATTTTGCTTACTGAGTTTTCATCCGCTTATTCTATATCCCGCTTTATGTCGCTCATTTCTTATTTTTTTTCTTTTCTTTCTCCTGTAGTATGTTGTATGTCATATAAGCATATGCTCACAGTATTGTAGTGTATACAATATATGAAGTTGACATATGCCCAATATAAGTAAGAGTATCATACTCACAACATAGCAACACTTTGTTGCTTTATTTATATTATAACAACTATACATAGGCGCCGTAATATGATCGGTCACTTATGTATAGACTGGCCTGCAGCGTGGGATCTGCAACTTATGCATTGTTACGCTCGTGTCCACGCCGCAGCTTAAACGCTAAATGCATATGCCTTCTGCATATGCATACAAACATATATACACACACATACAGCATGTTATATACTCCCATTCTGCCGCTGCTATGAGCGACATAATTCTTTATGTAAACTTTATGTACTTTAGGCTAAGGCTTTATTTGAATAAAATACGGAGAGCATTCTCTGCTGAACGATCAAACCAAACAGTCAACTTTTATTTGATTACATGGCGACCGTGACCAGTCCTTATAAGGACTAACCGGACCAACAACGTCCACCGTGTTATGCTGGATCAACAAAGCGGCTTACAACAACAACGTCCACCGTGTTATGCTGGATCAACAAAGCGGCTTACAACAACAACGTCCACCGTGTTATGCTGGATCAACAAATCGGCTTACAACAACAACGTCCACCGTGTTATGCTGGATCAACAAATCGGCTTACAACAACAACGTCCACCGTGTTATGCTGGATCAACAAAGCAGCTTACGACAACAAAGTCAACCATAAGAGAATCAACAAGTATATCAATTGTCGCAGATCAAACACGATGTGGAGCCCAACTTTGTGCCCATCAAATTGCCCTCTTCTGAATGTGAACTAATCAACATTAAGAAAATTATACCCAGCTCAACAACACAACAGCAACAGCGGACATCAGCGTCCATAATGATCTATAAATATAGAAGCCTGTGCAGACCAGCACCGGCCACGCCCAGCGCGCCAAGCTGGGCCCCGGAAGCAAATGACAAAAACAACAATGAGCCGCAGCAACAGCGGACATCAGCGGCCATAATCATCTATAAATATAGAAGCCTGTGCAGACCAGCACCGGCCACGCCCAGCGCGCCAAGCTGGGCCCGGGAACCGACAGTGCTACAAAGAGCACGCACCTTAATATTAAATTAGAGCTAATAATATTTTAAAATGAAAAATAGCTTATATTAATAATAATACTTAAAATTTAAGAAACATTGTAACTAAAACATTGTACTACTGAGCGACGATTGCCTTGCTCGGTATAGCGCATGGCCCGTAAAGCCATGCAAATTTAGACAGGAAGACCACTGCGTTGGTCGAGTAGGAAAAAGGCAATAACTAGGAAAAATAATAATAAAAAAAAAAAAATAAGAACAAGTAAGAAAGCTCTAGTCGAGACTGCTCGACTACGAGATCCCCCTGAACCCTTCAAGCAACAGCCATTTCAATAATTTTTAGCGTCTCTCTGCTCACACAAACACACACATACACACGCAAACACACATACATAGACACACATAGGCGCACACGCATGGGCTGCAGTGTGGGCTTACTATGGGAACTTAATTGTTTAATAACTTTTTTTCTGGACGTACGTTCTCCATGAAACTTTCAGATTGTGGTTTTATCATTACTATGCGTATAATTGCCAAATCTCAAGTCTCTAGTATTTGAAATACGCCTTTTAAAAACTTATGGGTGAGGGGATGGATATAAGGGTGGGGGGTGAAATTGAACAAAAATCGAAATTCTATAACGTACATATCAATCTACATTTAAAATTTGGATACTCTAGCTCTAAAGATGTAGGAGATATAATTTTATAACTGCATTTCGATAAGGTTTTTGATCGATAAAAAAATAATGGGACGAGTTATCGATTTTTGGTGATAAACTCGATATGCGCGCTGTATATACGGTCATTTTAAAAAAAAGTTCAAGTCTCTAGCTCTTATATCTTCTGAAATCGACGCGTTCATACATACGGACGGACGGACGGACGGACGGACGGACGGACAGACAGACGGACAGGGCTAAATCGACACAGTTCGTCGCCCTGATCAAGAATATATATACTTTGTGGGGTCTGCCACGCCTCCTTCTCCCTGTTACATACTTTTAACAAAACCATTATACCCTGATTTCCCATTTTCAATGGGTTCAGGGTATAAAAATAATACATTGTAAAGGTTAGTTTTTCAGCCGGGGTCAGAGTCTCAGTCTGCCCAGGGCCATAACTTACAAGACATTTGTAAATTAGTACGGGACTGTACGTAGTTAGAGAAATAGGAGAGGGTGGGGGAGTTATTACGTGTTAAATGGCCACGCGGCCCGAACTCGCCGACCACGCCCCCGCACGTTTGCACGTGGGATGGCTGCAATGATCGAGTGGCGCGATCAAGCGCACTCTAGATCGCTGGGGTCGGGGTTGCAAAGGCGTATTGCGGGGTATTAGTGGGGCTACTACAATTGGTAGATCGCGGATCGAGGAACACCAGCGTTGTCGCCGGCGTTCACTCAAGACCACGCGATTTTTGCATGCCAGAGTTTTGACCTTCTGGCGAACGGGATATACCCTCGTTCTAACTACCTGTTAATGTTGTTATGATTATTAGTAGATTATTGCTATCAAACTAACTACAAGTAAGTACGCAATCATTTCTATATACATTTCACATTTTTATTCCATGTTACCTTATGTTTCCTACCCCTCGCTTATCTGCTTCTTATTTTCTTTAATGCCAACCGCTCACACCGAGAGCTCAAAACTAACTAACTGTGCGCAGCTTTCAAGCTTCTCCTTGCGCTCTGCAGATTTCACCACGCGACCAGCAATGCAATCCACCACCGCGAGCTTTCAAGCCGCACGGTTGCATTGCTGATCGCGTGCCCGCCCACTAATTTGAATTTTGCTTCTTATCTAAAGCTAATGGCTATGACACCTATATCTACTTAACTATCTAACACTTAGCCTACTTACTATCTACCACTTAGCCTACTTACTATCTACCAAAATAATCGATGACTCCAGAATGTAAACTTAATGGCTACAAAATTCATTAATTCCTCAACTTACTTACTACAAATATAAACTTAACGGCTACAGAATTCATTAACTTGCTTGCTACCTTACTTACTACGAACTCCTGCAACCTCAACAGCTGTAATACAATATGTAAGGTGGGCGAAAAGGCCACCTTACACCCCCCCCTTACTTCGACAAGGCAACTGTCACGCCCCCCGACGAGTTGATGGTCACGGTATAGGAGCGTTCCCCGTTTCCCCGGTCTCGGTTTCCGGGATCGTGTCGCTTTCTTCGTCTTCTTGATGGAATGGCTTCAACTGCGCAATGTTGGCCACCCTCCTCTTGCGTTCGCCCTCCTTCGTCAGGCGTACCACGTTGGGGGACAGGAACTTAACGACCTTGTAAGGGCCGTCGAATTTGGGCGCTAGTTTCGCCGCGAATCCTTCCGCCGCGTTCGACAATTGATGTTGTCGCAACAGCACCGCCGAACCCAACGCTGGTCTCCAGTCACGCCGTCTCAAGTTATAGTGCCTGCCTTGATCCTTTGATGCTCGCTGCAAATTACTGCGCACTATGTCGAGGATCTCCTTCATTTTGACTCCTTTGGCCTCGGGTCGGGTCTCTCTAGTCGCCGAACCGGGAGTGACTTCGTCGTATAAAGCGGCGGGTAGGCGTGGCTCCCGCCCTAACATCAGAAATGCTGGAGTGAAGCCCGTGGAGTCGGCCACGCTCGAGTTGACTGCTAGCGTTATCTCCGGCAACAGCTCATCCCATGAGCTCTGGTGGCCTTCGATATACTGAGCTATCATAGTCTTCACCGTGCGATTTGTTCTCTCCGTCGGGTTCTCCTGTGGCGTATAAGGCGCCGTGTACTGGAGTGTCACCCCCAAGGATTCCATAAACGCCTTGAAACTTCTGCTTGTAAATTGTACGCCGTTGTCGCAAACGAATGTCCTGGGCACTCCAAATCGGCTGAGTATGCGTTCCCGGAATGCCAGTTGCAGCAGAGCGGTAGTCGCTTTCCTCAATGGCACCAGCTCCACCCATTTGGCAAAAGCGTCGTGGAACACCAACAACATCGTGTTCCCTCGTTTGGAACGAGGTAAAGGTCCCACGAAGTCCGCGCACAAGACCGTCATTGGCTCCGCCACCTGTCTGGTGAGCATATGCCCGGCCGGCTTTTGTTGCACGCATTTAAATCTTTGGCACGTCTCGCAACACTTCACGTACTTGGCGGCGTCTCTGAACATGCCCGGCCAATAGTACCTTTGCGCAAGTCGTGCCGCTGTCTTCCTCACTCCTTGATGTCCGGCCGTGGGAGCGTCGTGGCACTCCCTCATCACTCTGCCCCTCAAACTGCTTGGGACGCAGAGCTTCCATGGGATGAAATCTTCTTCGTCTATCCGATGGCCTATATTCCGATACAACTGCCCGTTCTCTTCCATATAGTCCTGGAACTTCTCAGGCTCCTTTGCAATCCTTTCACGCATCCTTGCTATCCACCAGCAAGGATTTTCTTCCACGGCCTGCTCGCAACTGTCCATGGGCTGCCGGGACAGTGCGTCGGCCACTACGTTTAAGCTTCCTCGACGATAACGTATGTCGAACTGATATTGCTGCAACTCTAGCGCCCAACGAGCGATCCGGCCCGTGGGACTTTCTATGGAGTTGAGCCATTTCAGCGCTAAGTGATCCGTGACGACGTCGAATCTGTAACCCTCCAGGTAGCATCGCATCTTTCGGATCGCCCATACGATTGCGAGGCACTCCTTCTCCGTTGCCGAGTAGTTTAGCTCCGCCTTCATTTCCGGCTGGTGTATGCTATCACTCGTTCCTGTCCCTCGACTTCTTGCGTCAGCACTGCGCCGAGGCCGTAGTCGCTGGCGTCGGTCTGCAACACGAATTTGGCCGAGAAGTCGGGACAGGCCAGGATAGGCGCGGTTGTCAAACTCTCCTTGAGTTTCTGCAACGCCTCCTCCTGGTCCTCACTCCAGACCCACTTCTGGCCCTTCTTTAACAGCTTCGTCATCGGTTGTACCAGTGACGCGAAATTTGGTACAAAGCGTCGATACCATGATGCCATTCCTAGGCATTGCCGCAGCTCCTTGAGATTCGAAGGCGATGGGAGGCTCTGGATCGCCTCGACCTTCGCGGGATCAGTGCAAATCCCCTCTCCGCTTATCACATGGCCAAGGTACGCCAACTTCTCTCGAAAGAAGCTACATTTCTTTCTGTTGAGTCTGAGATTGGCCTTTCGCAACCGCCGGAAAACTTCCTTCAGGTTAGCCACGTGTTGCTCCTTCGTCGCTCCGATGACCACTATGTCGTCTAGATACGCAAACGCGTGAGGTTCCATGTCGGGCCCGATGACCGTATCCAATGCCCTCTGGAATGTCGCCCCCGCCGAATGCAAACCGAATGGCATCACTCGCCATTGGAACAGTCCTCTGCCTGGCACGGTGAACGCCGTGTACTCCCTGCTATCCGCCGCCATTGGGATCTGCCAGTAACCGCTCTTTAGATCCAGCGTAGATATAAATCGTGCGTGTCGTAACTTCTCCAAAATGTGAAGAATCCGTGGAACAGGGTACGCATCCGGGATTGAGTTAGCGTTGAGCTGCCGATAATCTACGCACATGCGCCAATCCCCAGTCTTTTTCTTGACTAAGACTATGGGTGCGCTGTGTGGGCTCTTCGACGGTTCAATCGCTCCAGCTTGAAGCAGCTCGTCCACCTGTTCATTGATCACCTTTTGCATAGCCGGATTTTTAGGGTAGTACCTTTGCTTCAAAGGCTTGTCGTTCTTCATCCGGATGCTATGCTCAGCGATGTGCGTCACGCCTTCGAGGTCCTCGAACAATGCCAACTCTGCCTCGAGGAACTCCTGCAGTTCTTTCTCTAACTCGTCCGGCCACTCCTTACTATTGGGCGCGGATCGTTCATGTCCTCCATATTCGCTCTCCGCCGCTTCTCTCGTCTCTGCCTCATCCGGCCACTCCTTGCTATTGGGCACGGATCGTTCATGTCCTCCGTATTCGCTCTCTGCTACTTCTCCTGTCGGCGGGCCACCCTCGGGCTCGCCTTCCCTCTCTAATTCGACTGATTTAAACTCCGGCGACCGCTCCTCGGGTCCGCTCCTCAAGTCCTCGCTCTGCTTTACAGCTCTCGCGGGAGGCCCAGCTCCCATTTTTTCCTCCATTATCTCGCTCCTTTCCTTTCTGTCTCTCCTTGTCGCTGGGAGACCCCCTCTAAGTCTTTCCTCCGACGTTCCCTTTTCCATTCTTTTCTTCTTGTCTCTGTTCTCGTCGGGCGTTGTGCCTTGGCTCGACGCTTGCTGGACGCCAACCGTCGACACTGCGATTACCGACTTTGGGCCCTCTTTTGGCGTTGCGGCCTCGTGCAACGCCTCCGAGCCCAACTCCTTCACTCCCTCGACGAGCTGGCGTTGCTCTCCAAGACTGCTGTTGCCTTTCTCCACTCGTCGTCCACTTGATGGCGATGCGCCTTCTCCCACGTCGTCTACCATCCTCATCTCGAGCTCCGCGTTGCCGCAACGCACCGTAGTGCCGATGGCGCATAGGAAGTCCATGCCGAGGATGACATGGTCTAGCATGGTCGGCATTATCAGCAAGTTTGCTTCCGCCGTTTTTCCTGCCAGGCTCACGTCTCTCCTCACCATCTCCGTCACGTTCAGTGCTGATCCATCGGCCAATCTGATCCGTGACTCAACCTGGCAACGCTCGCCTCCTATCGTCCGTCGGCGCACGCAGTCCTCACTGACAAAACTGCGTGTGGCTCCAGTGTCGATCGTGGCGGTCATCCTTTGACCCCCGACCGTCACCGACGCGACGATCTTCCACTCCTTTACTCGGAGCGGGTTCCTCTCCTCATCTTCCGTGTTTAATTGGCGCCGCTCCGCTCTCTTGGAGGGCGCCCTTGGCCGTTTCCCGAGCTGTCTCGTTCGCAGCACTCCCTCGCAGTCCGGCCTCGCTGCCCGCAACGCCAGCAGAACAACACTGGCGCGTTAGGACATTCTCGCGCGAAGTGTCCAGGATGTGCGCATCGATAACAGGCCCGACTTGGCCTGGGTCCAGCATCCTGTGCCATCATCCGGCTAGTTGCCTCCGCCGACTGTGTCGCCACCGGCGTCTCCGTCCGCCCCTCGACTTGTCCTCCAGATCGGGGAACAGATGTCTTTGCGCGGAAAGGATTACTCTGCCGCACCTCCAATGGCTTGGGCCAGATGGTCTCCACCGTAGCTTTCCTTCCTTGTTCTCTCTGTTGGCTCCTCACGTTCTCGAACTCCGCGGCCATCTGGGTCAGCTGCGTTAGAGATGAGAAATCGTGCCTCCGTACGTACAGTCTGTATTCCGGGGATGCGTTCTCGTAGGCCCTATTCAATTCTTGGGCCGGGCTGTATCTAGCCTGACGCATCAATAAACGCAGCTCAATCAAGTAGTCCTTGAAGGGTTCGTCTTCCCGCTGCCGTCGCGCCCGGATCTGGTCCTCCAAACGCTCGAGGTATTGGGGAGGCAAGAAGAAGTCCAAGAACTCCTTCTTAAATTCCAACCAGGGCACATCTCTTAGCCCGCTGGTCAGGAACCATTTGGCCGCCTTGTCTGCCAACACCTCGCTCAGCGCCCTCGGCATCCTGTCCAGCTCAATCCCATAAGTTATAGCTCGCTCCTCCAAGATTTCGATGAAACCGAGGGGATCCGACCGACCGTCGTACTTCATTCCCCACTTCCTTACTTGCTCGGCGATATTCCAAGGCGGGTGCCTCTCTGGTGGCGGTGAGAGCGCTGGAGTCCGACGCTCAACACTCATCTCGCTTCCATTGCCGGATCCCTTCGACTTTTCGTCCCTCCGGCTCCCAGCTATGCCGCTCGCCGTCGGTACGCTAAGCCTCAGCGGCGCCGTCGAAATAGAACCACTCTCCTGGATCTTTCGTAGATCGGGTTCTGACTTCTGGTATGCGCGGCTGCCCATGCTCGACATCGCGCCTCCCGAAGAGAATCGTGCCTCCCATTCAGCCAGTCGCCCTTTGACTTCCGCCGAATAGCCACCGCCCTGGATCTACATCCAGGCGACAATCTCTTTCTTAAATCTTCCACGCGGCCCTCGTCGTCAAGGCCGAAGTCTCGGGCAACCGCTATCAATTCTTCTTTGCAGCGCTGGTAAACCCAGCCGACGTTCAGTCCCGAACTGTGGGATGCCACTCCTTCCATCCTTGATGCCCGGATGCTCTGCGTCCTTGGTTACTTATACTAATGATCTCTAGTCGTTTAACTTTTCTTTTCTCTTTTCTCTTTTTTTTCTCCCTTTTTTTTTTTTATTTATCTATTTATTTATTTTTTCTTCTTCTCCTTTTTTTTTTTTTTTTTTTTTTTTACTCTCTTATTATCAATATATATTTATTTTTTTCCCAAATTTTCTTATCTTATACAATTTTGTTTGCTTTTATCGTCTCAATCTATCTTATTCTACTTCTTTATTCTCTTCTTTGCCTTTATACACTTATTCTAGTTTTTCTTTTTTTTTTACTTTGTTCCTTTTTTTTTTTTTTTTTTCTTAATATACTTTCTTTTATTTTGTTTCCTTTATTCTTCTCAATTTGTTTTATTTCTCTCTTTTTTTTTTCTTGGCTTACTTTATTTTATTTCGCTTTCTGTATCCTTCTTAATCTATCTTTTTATCTATCTATCTATTTTTATTTCGCTTTCCTGTATTCCGCTTTATTTCATCTCCCTTTGGTTTAACTTACTTTACCGTATCTCCCTTACCTTCACTTGCATCTCTCTTCGTCACCTTTATTTATTTTCCACCTTGCTACTTTCATTCGTCTTCAATTTCGTATCTGCTTCATCTTATTTTGCCTTTTCCGCGCTAACTTTACCTAGCTTTTCTTCACCTCTAGTTCAGCTGACTTTTCTTCCTTTCATTTCACAACTTTTATTTGACCCCACTGGGTTTTGTTCCTCTTCGTTTCACTTCTCACCGATCCTATTGTCATGCACTCTACCCTTATTTCATTTATTTATTTCATTTAATTATTTGTTATTTGTTTATTTACTTGTTTGTTATTAATTATTATTAATTTGTATTTATTTATTTATTTATTTTTTTATTTTTTTATTTTTTTTTATTTTTTATTTTTTTTATTTTTTTTATTTTTTTTTATTTTATTATTTTTTTTTATTATTTTTTTATTTGTTTATAATTTTTATTTATTTATAACTTTTATTTATTTATAATCTTTATTTGTTTATAATTTTTATTTATTTATAACTTTTATTTGTTTATAATTTTTATTTATTTATAATTTTTATTTATTTATAAATTTTATTTATTTATAACTTTTATTTATTTATAATTTTTATTTGTTTATAATTTTTATTTATTTATAACTTTGATTTAATTATAATTTTTATTTATTTATAATTTTTATTTATTTATAATTTTTATTTATTTATAATTTTTATTTATTTATAAATTTTATTTATTTATAACTTTTATTTAATTATAATTTTTATTTATTTATAATTTTTATTTATTTATAATTTTTATTTATTTATAATTTTTATTTGTTTATAATTTTTATTTATTTATAACTTTTGTTTGTTTATAATTTTTATTTATTTATAATTTTTATTTATTTATTATTTTTATCTTTTTGTTATTTTTCTTTATTTATAGTTTTTATAGTTTTTATTTATTCACTAATTATTTATTAATTATTTGTTGTTTATTAACTGTTTATTTTCATTCGGTTTTATGCCGACTTCGGACCACTGTGCATTCTCACGCTCAAAACCCGCACAATATGATTCCTATTTTCACTCACTCACATACCGGCCTCGGCCCACTGTACTATCGTAATGCAAATTCACCTAGTGTCATATGCGCACAAACACTTATATTCACCCCCGCATATGCGATCATACATACCAAAAATTCACCTAGTGTCATATGCGCATAATCTCACGCATGCGCTTGACAATTACTCTCTCTCTCTCGATCTATTCTCACGCACATATATACACACATATATGCGTATATACATACGCACATTCGTTTATGCGCGCATCACTGAATATTCGTTACTATCCACTCTCTCCCCACTAATTCTTACATGTACATATATACATACATATATATATACCCATATATATATATATATATATATATACATATATATATATATACTTATATATACATATATGTTATTTGCTATTTACTCTTTCTCTGTCTTTTTTTTTACGTGCATATATATACATACATACATGTATGCATATATGCACGCTTGTCTATGGGTGCATGAATATACCCTTCACAAACTCAATTTTCTACCACCGGGTATATCCACTCGCACTCACTTTCACTAAATTATTAACTTTTCGCTGCAGTTATATCTCTCGATGACATATTTCTTTCACTCTTTAAATCACTTTTATATACCCCCTCTTTTTTTTTCTTTTTACTTACTCTTAAAGTGGGCGCATATACCCGCTCTGCTCTGCTCTTACCATTCCTCTTTGCTATGCATATTTCGGCGATGTCCGTTACGTTGCCCCCGCGCGTGCATATGCTTATGCATATGCGTCTTCGACTTACGCTTCTGCGTAATATTTTCGCGCGCACTGTACTTTTCGGCACCGTAACGGTTTTCTGATCCCGTTTTTCGCTCGACGCTTCTCGAAATTTCTACCCTCGACCCCGTGGCCGTCGTAGGGTATATTCGTTTTCAAATTTTTCGCACTTTTCATGAATGTTCTCGGTTTTTTTTCACTTTTCCATGCACACTACCTGGTTCAAAATAACCGCCACCAACAACTTTACCATCACCTCTATTTGGGTATGCCGGCGGGATTTTACGCCGCCCGCATACCACACTCTCTCTAGCCCCGCAGTCCCTGCTCGGGCGCCACTTGTAAGGGTTAGTTTTCCAGCCGGGGTCAGAGTCTCAGTCTGCCCAGGGCCACAACTTACAAGACATTTGTAAATTAGTACGGGACTGTACGTAGTTAGAGAAATAGGAGAGGGTGGGGGAGTTATTACGTGTTAAATGGCCACGCGGCCCGAACTCGCCGACCACGCCCCCACACGTTTGCACGTGGGATGGCTGCAGTGATCGAGTGGCGCGATCAAGCGCACTCTAGATCGCTGGGGTCGGGGTTGCAAAGGCGTATTGCGGGGTATTAGTGGGGCTACTACAATTGGTAGATCGCGGATCGAGGAACACCAGCGTTGTCGCCGGCGTTCACTCAAGACCACGCGATTTTTGCATGCCAGAGTTTTGATCTTCTGGCGAACGGGATATACCCTCGTTCTAACTACCTGTTAATGTTGTTATGATTATTAGTAGATTATTGCTATCAAACTAACTACAAGTAAGTACGCAATCATTTCTATATACATTTCACATTTTTATTCCATGTTACCTTATGTTTCCTACCCCTCGCTTATCTGCTTCTTATTTTCTTTAATGCCAACCGCTCACACCGAGAGCTCAAAACTAACTAACTGTGCGCAGCTTTCAAGCTTCTCCTTGCGCTCTGCAGATTTCACCACGCGACCAGCAATGCAATCCACCACCGCGAGCTTTCAAGCCGCACGGTTGCATTGCTGATCGCGTGCCCGCCCACTAATTTGAATTTTGCTTCTTATCTAAAGCTAATGGCTATGACACCTATATCTACTTAACTATCTAACACTTAGCCTACTTACTATCTACCACTTAGCCTACTTACTATCTACCAAAATAATCGATGACTCCAGAATGTAAACTTAATGGCTACAAAATTCATTAATTCCTCAACTTACTTACTACAAATATAAACTTAACGGCTACAGAATTCATTAACTTGCTTGCTACCTTACTTACTACGAACTCCTGCAACCTCAACAGCTGTAATACAATATGTAAGGTGGGCGAAAAGGCCACCTTACAACATGATACAAAAAAAAAAGCACATGATACACATTTGAAATAGAAATTAAAAAAAAAAAAACAATATACACTTCTATATAAATATATATAAATAAAATATATAAATAAAATATTTTCTTGAAATTGAACAAAAATCGAAATTCTATAACGTACATATCAATCTTGTAAGGTTATATTATTTTCCAGCCGGGGTCAGAGTCTCAGTCTGCCCAGGGCCACAACTTACAAGACATTTGTAAATTAGTACGGGACTGTACGTAGTTAGAGAAATAGGAGAGGGTGGGGGAGTTATTACGTGTTAAATGGCCACGCGGCCCGAACTCGCCAACCACGCCCCCACACGTTTGCACGTGGGATGGCTGCAGTGATCGAGTGGCGCGATCAAGCGCACTCTAGATCGCTGGGGTCGGGGTTGCAAAGGCGAATTGCGGGGTATTAGTGGGGCTACTACAATTGGTAGATCGCGGATCGAGGAACACCAGCGTTGTCGCCGGCGTTCACTCAAGACCACGCGATTTTTGCATGCCAGAGTTTTGACCTTCTGGCGAACGGGATGTACCGTCGTTCTAACTACCTGTTAGTATTGTTATAATCAGTTGCGGTTAATAAGCTACTAAATTAGTTAATAGACTAGCTACTAATAAATACGCCAACATTTTCTTAAACATGTTCTTACTTTATTACGCCTGTTCCTTATAACCGTTTCTTATCTGCTACTCTGCGCGTCTGCTCTCGACGAGCGCCCGATACTCACTCTTACATCATTCCGCTCATTCCGAGAGCCCGAAACTAACTAACTCTTGCACGCAGCTTTTAATCCCTTTCTTGCTGCTATGCAGATCTATTAGACATTAAATTAAAAGTATAGCGTATAAAATACTAAAATTAAAAAAAAACAAGTAAGAAAGCTCTAGTCGAGACTGCTCGACTACGAGATCCCCTGAACCCTTCAAGCAACAGCCATTTCAATAATTTTTAGCGTCTCTCTGCTCACACAAACACACACATACACACGCAAACACACATACATAGACACACATAGGCGCACACGCATGGGCTGCAGTGTGGGCTTACTATGGGAACTTAATTGTTTAATAACTTTTTTTCTGGACGTACTTTCAGATTGTGGTTTTATCATTACTATGCGTATAATTGCCAAATCTCAAGTCTCTAGTATTTGAAATACGCCTTTTAAAAACTTATGGGTGAGGGGATGGATATAAGGGTGGGGGGTGAAATTGAACAAAAATCGAAATTCTATAACGTACATATCAATCTACATTTAAAATTTGGATACTCTAGCTCTAAAGATGTAGGAGATATAATTTTATAACTGCATTTCGATAAGGTTTTTGATCGATAAAAAAATAATGGGACGAGTTATCGATTTTTGGTGATAAACTCGATATGCGCGCTGTATATACGGTCATTTAAAAAAAAAGTTCAAGTCTCTAGCTCTTATATCTTCTGAAATCGACGCGTTCATACATACGGACGGACGGACGGACGGACAGACAGACGGACAGGGCTAAATCGACTCAGTTCGTCGCCCTGATCAAGAATATATATACTTTGTGGGGTCTGCCACGCCTCCTTCTCCCTGTAACATACTTTTAACAAAACCATTATACCCTGATTTCCCATTTTCAATGGGTTCAGGGTATAAAAAGAGACAAAATGTTTATGAAAACATTTAAAAAAAAAAAAAACAAACAAAAAAAAACACTTTAAAAAAAAATTTAATAAAAACAAAAAAAAAAAAAAAAAAAAACTTCTTTACATATATGTAAACACCTAAAATATTTTGTCTTAAGAATACAACATAACAGAAACAAAAAAAATATATAGCAATAATTTTTATTTTTAAATAACTACATTATATTACGTTATTTTAAAAAAAAAAAGGAGGTGTAGTATGTTGTATGTCATATAAGCATATGCTCACAGTATTTTAGTGTATACAATATATGAAGTTGACATATGACCAATATAAGTAAGAGTATCATACTCACAACATAGCAACACTTTGTTGCTTTATTTATATTATAACAACTATACATAAGCGCCGTAATATGATCGGTCACTTATGTATAGACTGGCCTGCAGCGTGGGATCTGCAACGTAAGCATTGTTACGCTCGTGTCCACGCCGCAGCTTAAACGCTAAGTGCATATGCCTTCTGCATATGCATACAAACATATATACACACACATAAAGCATGTTATATACTCCCATTCTGCCGCTGCTATAAGCGACATAATTCTTTATGTAAACTTTATGTACTTTAGGCTAAGGCTTTATTTGAATAAAATACGGAGAACATTCTCTGCTGAACGATCAAACCAAACAGTCAACTTTTATTTGATTACACTCCTTCTCTTTTTTTCCCATGTATATATATACGTTTTTTTTTCGCTTGTTTCGTTTTTTTTTTTTTATTTTTATTCTCCTCTTTTTTTTTCTTTTTCGTTTCGTTTCGTTTTTTTTTTTTTTTTTTTTTTTTTTTTTTGTTTGTTTCCTCTGTTTATTCCAATTCTCTTATCTTATACCATTTCATTCGATTTTACCGTCCTAATCTATCTTATTCTACTTCTTTATTCTCCTGTTAACCTCCTCTTTGTACGCTTACTCTAGTTGTTTCCGTCTGCCTTTCTTTATTCCGTCTTAAGCTATTTTGTTTTCTTTTACTTTATTTCTTCATTTCATCTTAATCTATTACGTTTCCTTTAATTCATCTTAATCGATTCTGTTTTCTTCTACACCCTTTTTTTTCTATCTTAGTCTATTCCGTTTGATTTTCATTCCTAATACATATACATATATGTATATATATATATATATATATATATATATATATATATATATATATATATATATATATATATATATATATATATATATATATATATATATATATATATATATATATATATATATGTCGAAGCGCAAGTAGTATTAATATATTGGTGCGCACTGTAATTGTGCTTTCTACCTACTTGCCTATTTCCCTCTTTGCATGTCTTCATACATGTGCGTGTGTGTGTTCAACTCCCTTGAACAAAGAATGCGAGTACTGTGACAGGGTATGGTGATTGTTTTGGTCTGACACGAGCGCAGCATGCATGGTAAAGTTGTGAAGAGTGCAGCATGTGAATGCGTATGGTTTTGCTATTACGTGTGTTGCGACTGCTGTAATGGTCGATTATGTTTTGTAGGCTGGAAAAGTCCCGTTGTAGCGGGACGACAGCGTTTGTAGCTGTCGTCGAGTGTGGTTCGGTGGTAGGCACAAGAAATTAGAAAGACAAAGAATCGCTTGAGAAGTGGACGGCCACCAAAACTCGCTGCGCTAAGGGATACTGTGTTTTGTTTTCAGCTTTGACATCAGAAGTGGGATCTGGCTCGTGACTCAACATGAGAAGTGAAGCAATAAAATTAAAATTTGATTAACTTGTAAAAGCCGGCATCTGATGAGGCCAATGTGAGTTGGTTCAACTTCACAAAAATTAATAGCGCAGCGAGGAGGATCATGTTCTTGCATGTTCATGTGGCTTGCGGTGTATTTTTTTTCTTGAAATCGAGAGTGCGCGAGAGATAGAGTGAAAAGTGGCATACAAATTAGTAAAGGCAAAAAAAAAACAAGTAAGAAAGCTCTAGTCGAGACTGATCGACTACGAGATCCCCTGAACCCTTCAAGCAACAGCAAACACACACACATACACACGCAACACACATACATAGACACCCATAGGCGCGCACGCATGGGCTGCAGTGTGGGCTCACTATGGGAACTTAATTGTTTAATAACTTTTTTTCTGGACGTACGTTCGTCATGAAACTTTTAGATTGTGTTTATATCATTAATATGCGCGTATGTGCCAAAGCTCAAGTTTCTAGTATTTGAAATACGCCTTTTACAAACTTATGGGTGAGGGGGTGGATATAGGGGTGGGAGGTAAAATTGAACAAAAATCAAAATTCTATAACGTGCATATTAATCTACATTTAAAATTTGGATACTCTAGCTCTAAAGATGTAGGAGATATAATTTTATAACTGTCTTTCGATAAGGTTTTTTATCGATAAAAAAATAATGGGACGAGTTATCGATTTTTGGTGATAAACTCGATATGCGCGCTGTATATACGGTCATTTAAAAAAAAAGTTCAAGTCTCTAGCTTCTATATCTTCTGAAATCGACGCGTTCATACATACGGACGGACGGACAGACAGACGGACAGTGCTAAATCGACTCAGTTCGTCGCCCTGATCAAGATATATATACTTTTGGAGTCTGCCACGCCTTCTTCTCCCTGTTACATACTTTTAACAAAACCATTATACCCTGATTTCCCATTTTCAATGGGTTCAGGGTATATAAAGTGCTTGGACCAGTGCAGCGCCGCCGCCGTGTGGACGCTTGAAGCGGAGAATGAGATTCCAGGAGGTTCCAGAATGTTAATTGAAATAAAAGCTAAGTACAAAATTTATTGCTAATACATTTAATATGTTGAAGGCCAGTGGTAGTACTGGAATATGTAATGTGCGAAAGTTTTAAATCTTTCGATGAAGCCCATGAAAAAAATAAAAATAAAATTGTTTCTTGAGTTTGTTCTTTGAGTTTCATACTGATGCGAGTGCTCATTTTACTGCATACGATTCCAAAAAGCCTCTTGTCGTTGAGTTTTCTTTAGTAAACTAGTTTCAAATTCTATGCTGTGTTGCTATACGCTATATGCATTTCATCATTACTTTTTGACGGATAGACATTTGTTGTTTTTACAGAGCACAAGGATGGTGTGCTTATTTGATTTGAAGAATGGATTATGTTGACATCGTTTCCAGAAGTCTCGCATGCATTTGTGATTGTCTTGTGGCTGAACAGCACAAGGCGTCCGTACTGTGAATAAGTTGCAATTCTTTGGCCGAGGATCAATCCTAGCTTTGTTTGCCAGGATGTGAATCAGCTTTTTGTATTTTACTTGTAATTCATTTAGGGAAAGAAAGTCTTAAATGGTGAGGAGAGTTGAAAAGAATGAAATGAAGGCTGTCCTTCCAAAAGGAGTCTGGTCCTTCGATGGGCCAGCGTATAATATATATTCTAACAAGTAAGAAAGCTCTAGTCGAGACTGCTCGACTACGAGAACCCCTGAACCCTTCAAGCAACAGCCATTTCAATAATTTTTAGCGTCTCTCTGCTCACACAAACACACACATACACACGCAAACACACATACATAGACACACATAGGCGCACACGCATGGGCTGCAGTGTGGGCTTACTATGGGAACTTAATTGTTTAATAACTTTTTTTCTGGACGTACGTTCTCCATGAAACTTTCAGATTGTGGTTTTATCATTACTATGCGTATAATTGCCAAATCTCAAGTCTCTAGTATTTGAAATACGCCTTTTAAAAACTTATGGGTGAGGGGGTGGATATAAGGGTGGGGGGTGAAATTGAACAAAAATCGAAATTCTATAACGTACATATCAATCTACATTTAAAATTTGGATACTCTAGCTCTAAAGATGTAGGAGATATAATTTTATAACTGCATTTCGATAAGGTTTTTGATCGATAAAAAAATAATGGGACGAGTTATCGATTTTTGGTGATAAACTCGATATGCGCGCTGTATATACGGTCATTTTAAAAAAAAGTTCAAGTCTCTAGCTCTTATATCTTCTGAAATCGACGCGTTCATACATACGGACGGACGGACGGACGGACGGACGGACGGACGGACGGACGGACGGACGGACAGACAGACGGACAGGGCTAAATCGACTCAGTTCGTCGCCCTGATCAAGAATATATATACTTTGTGGGGTCTGCCACGCCTCCTTCTCCCTGTTACATACTTTTAACAAAACCATTATACCCTGATTTCCCATTTTCAATGGGTTCAGGGTATAAAAATTATAGACTGCAACTTGCCTTCTCTTAATATATCAAAGAAGATATCAGCACAGAGTAACAAATCAATACGTTGCGGCTTGTGGAATTGAGGATCAGCTAATTGTACGTTATCAGGTACCTTGATCTCTTCAGTGTGCTTCTCTGGTTGATACGACGAAATGGAACGTAACACACAAAAGTCTGTTAGGATTTCTATGTCGTCCGTTCCGGACGCTATCGAAGTTTGAACGCTGTGCCGAACAGATGACTGACAATTAGCAATGCCCAACAATTGAATCCCAGATCTTTGCCGTTTTAATTTCAACTGTTTTGCAAGTTCTTCAGTTATGAAATTAACTTGCGAGCCGGAATCTAATAAAGCTCTAGCTAAGTGATAAGATCCAGATTGATCTTTTATCTTCACAACTGCAGTTGCCAAAAGAACTTGATCAGAGGCTATTCGTGCGTGATTTACAGATGAAATCTGTGACGAAGTGACACGAGGGACTGCTGATACACTGATACTGAGCTACTTTGAGCCGCTTCAGAGCTGTATCTATGCAGTATGGTATGGTGCGGCTTAGAGCACACACGATTTGGGCTGATTTGCAAGCAGCCACTGAGTGTCCTCTTTGTTGTTAAATGTTAAAAAATATGAGACACTGATTGTCGTACACATTTTTTAAAGCAGCTAACGCTTTTGGGTAATTAGCATCTGTCACCTGATATGCCTTGACAGTACCTAATGCTTCTTTGTCCAAGCATGACAACAAGTGATTAAATTTTTTTATATTTGATAGCCCTGGCTCGTTGTCGATTAAACTCTCAAAAAGTCCAATAAAATTCTTATATTCCGAATATTCTCCGCTGAACTTTGGCAGCTTTATATTCGGTAGATTCCTAGAGTGTGACACTGAGCTAATCATTGTAAAGTTAGCGGAACTCTCAATTTTAGGTTGGCTATCACTACCTCGCTTCATTAGAAGTGCCTTGGTTGACACACACAAATCCTCTATCGTTGATATGCCTTGACAGTACCTAATGCTTCTTTGTCCAAGCATGACAACAAGTGATTAAACTTTTCTATATTTGATAGCCCTGGCTCGTTATCGACTAAACTCTCAAGAAGTCCAATGAAATTCTTATATTCCGAATATTCTGCGCTAAACTTTGGCAGCTTTATATTCGGTAGATTCCTAGAGTGTGACACTGAGCTAATCATTGTAGAGCTAGCGGGACTCCTGCAACCTCAACAGCTGTAATAAAATATGTAAGGTGGGCGAAAAGGCCACCTTACAACATGATACAAAAAAAAAAAGCACATGATACACATTTGAAATAGAAATTAAAAAAAAAAAAAAACAATATACACTTCTATATAAATATATATAAATATATGTGAGAATAAAATATTTTCTTGAAATTATATATATATATATATATATATATATATATACTAGCGTATAAAATACGAAAATTAAAAAAAAAACAAGTAAGAAAGCTCTAGTCGAGACTGCTCGACTACGAGATCCCCTGAACCCTTCAAGCAACAGCCATTTCAATAATTTTTAGCGTCTCTCTGCTCACACAAACACACACATACACACGCAAACACACATACATAGACACACATAGGCGCACACGCATGGGCTGCAGTGTGGGCTTACTATGGGAACTTAATTGTTTAATAACTTTTTTTCTGGACGTACTTTCAGATTGTGGTTTTATCATTACTATGCGTATAATTGCCAAATCTCAAGTCTCTAGTATTTGAAATACGCCTTTTACAAACTTATGGGTGAGGGGGTGGATATAAGGGTGGGGGGTGAAATTGAACAAAAATCGAAATTCTATAACGTACATATCAATCTACATTTAAAATTTGGATACTCTAGCTCTAAAGATGTAGGAGATATAATTTTATAACTGCATTTCGATAAGGTTTTTGATCGATAAAAAAATAATGGGACGAGTTATCGATTTTTGGTGATAAACTCGATATGCGCGCTGTATATACGGTCATTTAAAAAAAAAAGTTCAAGTCTCTAGCTCTTATATCTTCTGAAATCGACGCGTTCATACATACGGACGGACGGACGGACGGACGGACGGACAGACAGACGGACAGGGCTAAATCGACTCAGTTCGTCGCCCTGATCAAGAATATATATACTTTGTGGGGTCTGCCACGCCTCTTTCTCCCTGTTACATACTTTTAACAAAACCATTATACCCTGATTTCCCATTTTCAATGGGTTCAGGGTATAACAAGTAAGAAAACTCTAGTCGAGAGTGCTCGACTACGAGATCCCCTGAACCATTCAAGCAACAGCCATTTCAATCATTTTTAGCGTCTCCCTGCTTACACAATCACACACATACACACGCAAACACACATACATAGACACCCATAGGCGCGCACGCATGGGCTGCAGTGTGGGCTTACTATGGGAACTTAATTGTTTAATAACTTTTTTCTGGACGTACGTTCTCCATGAAACTTTCAGATTGTGGTTTTATCATTACTATGCGTATAATTGCCAAAGCTCAAGTCTCTAGTATTTGAAATACGCCTTTTACAAACTTATGGGTGAGGGGGTGGATATAAGGGTGGGGGGTGAAATTGAACAAAAATCGAAATTCTATAACGTACATATCAATCTACATTTCAAATTTGGATACTCTAGCTCTAAAGATGTAGGAGATATAATTTTATAACTGCATTTCGATAAGGTTTTTGATCGATAAAAAAATAATGGGACGAGTTATCGATTTTTGGTGATAAACTCGATATGCGCGCTGTATATACGGTCATTTAAAAAAAAAAGTTCAAGTCTCTAGCTCTTATATCTTCTGAAATCGACGCGTTCATACATACGGACGGACGGACGGACGGACGGACGGACAGACAGACGGACAGGGCTAAATCGACTCAGTTCGTCGCCCTGATCAAGAATATATATACTTTGTGGGGTCTGCCACGCCTCTTTCTCCCTGTTACATACTTTTAACAAAACCATTATACCCTGATTTCCCATTTTCAATGGGTTCAGGGTATAACAAGTAAGAAAACTCTAGTCGAGAGTGCTCGACTACGAGATCCCCTGAACCATTCAAGCAACAGCCATTTCAATCATTTTTAGCGTCTCCCTGCTTACACAATCACACACATACACACGCAAACACACATACATAGACACCCATAGGCGCGCACGCATGGGCTGCAGTGTGGGCTTACTATGGGAACTTAATTGTTTAATAACTTTTTTTCTGGACGTACGTTCTCCATGAAACTTTCAGATTGTGGTTTTATCATTACTATGCGTATAATTGCCAAAGCTCAAGTCTCTAGTATTTGAAATACGCCTTTTACAAACTTATGGGTGAGGGGGTGGATATAAGGGTGGGGGGTGAAATTGAACAAAAATCGAAATTCTATAACGTACATATCAATCTACATTTAAAATTTGGATACTCTAGCTCTAAAGATGTAGGAGATATAATTCTATAACTGCATTTCGATAAGGTTTTTGATCGATAAAAAAATAACGGGATGAGTTATCGATCTTTTGTGATAAACTTGATATGCGCGCTGTATATACGGTCATTTTAAAAAAAAGTTCAAGTCTCTAGCTCGTATATCTTCGGAAATCGACGCGTTCATACATACGGACGGACGGACGGACGGACGGACGGACGGACGGACGGACGGACGGACGGACGGACGGACGGACGGACGGACGGACAGACAGACGGACAGGGCTAAATCAACTTCTCTCGTCGCCCTGATCAAGAATATATATACTTTGTGGGGTCTGCCACGCCTCCTTCTCCCTGTTACATACTTTTAACAAAACCATTATACCCTGATTTCCCATTTTCAATGGGTTCGGGGTATAAAAAGAGACAAAATGTTGATGAAAACATTTAAAAACAAGTAAGAAAACTCTAGTCGAGAGTGCTCGACTACGAGATCCCCTGAACCATTCAAGCAACAGCCATTTCAATCATTTTTAGCGTCTCCCTGCTTACACAATCACACACATACACACGCAAACACACATACATAGACACCCATAGGCGCGCACGCATGGGCTGCAGTGTGGGCTTACTATGGGAACTTAATTGTTTAATAACTTTTTTTCTGGACGTACGTTCTCCATGAAACTTTCAGATTGTGGTTTTATCATTACTATGCGTATAATTGCCAAAGCTCAAGTCTCTAGTATTTGAAATACGCCTTTTACAAACTTATGGGTGAGGGGGTGGATATAAGGGTGGGGGGGTGAAATTGAACAAAAATCGAAATTCTATAACGTACATATCAATCTACATTTAAAATTTGGATACTCTAGCTCTAAAGATGTAGGAGATATAATTCTATAACTGCATTTCGATAAGGTTTTTGATCGATAAAAAAATAACGGGATGAGTTATCGATCTTTTGTGATAAACTTGATATGCGCGCTGTATATACGGTCATTTTAAAAAAAAGTTCAAGTCTCTAGCTCGTATATCTTCGGAAATCGACGCGTTCATACATAACGGACGGACGGACGGACGGACGGACGGACGGACGGACGGACGGACGGACGGACGGACGGACGGACGGACGGACAGACAGACGGACAGGGCTAAATCAACTTCTCTCGTCGCCCTGATCAAGAATATATATACTTTGTGGGGTCTGCCACGCCTCCTTCTCCCTGTTACATACTTTTTAACAAAACCATTATACCCTGATTTCCCATTTTCAATGGGTTCAGGGTATAAAAAAAAAACAAACAAAAAAAAAAACACTTTAAAAAAAAATTTAATAAAAACAAAAAAAAAAAAAAACTTCTTTACATATATGTAAACACCTAAAATATTTTGTCTTAAGAATACAACATAACAGAAACAAAAAAAATATATAGCAATAATTTTTATTTTTAAATAACTACATTATATTACGTTATTTAAAAAAAAACAAGTAAGAAAGCTCTAGTCGAGACTGCTCGACTACGAGATACCCTGAACCCTCCGAGCAACAGCCATTTCAATAATTTTTAGTGTCATTCAGCTTAAACAAACACACACACACACGCAAACATATACATAGACACCCATAGGCACGCACGCATTAACAGGCATGGGCTGCAGTGTGGGCTTACTATGGGAACTTAATTGTTCAATAACTTTTTTTCTGGACGTACGTTCTTTCTGAAACTTTCAGAATGTGGTTTTATCATTACTATGCGTATATTTGCCAAAGCTCAAGTCTCTAGTATTTGAAATACGCCTTTTACAGAGATGAGGGTAAGGGGGTGGATATAGGGGTGGGGGGTGAATTATAACAAAAACCGAAATTCTATCACGTGCAGTCGAATCTACATTTAAAATTTGGAGACTTTAGCTCTAAAGGTGTAGGAGATATAATTTTATAACTGGTTTTCGATAAGGTTTTTGATCGATAAAAAAATAACGGGATGAGTTATCGATTTTTAGTGATAAACTCGATATGCGCGCGCTATATACGAGCATTTTAAAAAAAGTTGAAGTCTCTAGCTTCTATATCTTCAGAAATCGACGCGTTCATACATACGGACAGACGGACAGACGGACAGACGGACAGACGGACATGGCTAAATCGATTCAGTTTGTCGCCCTGATCAAGAATATATATACTTTGTGGGGTCTGCCACGCCTCCTTCTCCCTGTTACATACTTTTAACAAAACCATTATACCCTGATTTCCCATTTTCAATGGGTTCAGGGTATAAAAAGGGAGGTGTAGTATGTTGTATGTCATATAAGCATATGCTCACAGTATTTTAGTGTATACAATATATGAAGTTGACATATGACCAATATAAGTAAGAGTATCATACTCACAACATAGCAACACTTTGTTGCTTTATTTATATTATAACAACTATACATAAGCGCCGTAATATGATCGGTCACTTATGTATAGACTGGCCTGCAGCGTGGGATCTGCAACGTAAACGCTAAATGCATATGCCTTCTGCATATGCATACAAACATATATACACACACATACAGCATGTTATATACTCCCATTCTGCCGCTGCTATAAGCGACATAATTCTTTATGTAAACTTTATGTACTTTAGGCTAAGGCTTTATTTGAATAAAATACGGAGAACATTCTCTGCTGAACGATCAAACCAAACAGTCAACTTTTATTTGATTACTCCTTCTCTTTTTTCCCATGTATATATATACGTTTTTTTTTTCGCTTGTTTCGTTTTTTTTTTATTTTTATTCTCCTCTTTTTTTTTCTCTTTTCGTTTCGTTTCGTTTTTTTTTTTTTTTTTTTTTTTTTTGTTTGTTTCCTCTGTTTATTCCAATTCTCTTATCTTATACCATTTCATTCGATCTTACCGTCCTAATCTATCTTATTCTACCTCTTTATTCTCCTGTTAACCTCCTCTTTGTACGCTTACTCTAGTTGTTTCCGTCTGCCTTTCTTTATTCCGTCTTAAGCTATTTTGTTTTCTTTTACTTTATTTCTTCATTTCATCTTAATCTATTACGTTTCCTTTAATTCATCTTAATCGATTCTGTTTTCTTCTACACCCTTTTTTTTCTATCTTAGTCTATTCCGTTTGATTTTCAGTCCTAATACATATACAGCGAGAGTTAACAGACGTGTTTATTTTTGTGCTCTGCAATTATTATTGTTTTCTAGTTATTTGATAATGTTAAATTTCGCATAATAGCGGTTTCGGTTGAATAGTGCAAATATCTATATATCCTGTGCAAGGTTTGATCCGTGGTTTGCTGTGTTTTTAATAATTTGCTTTTTTATTTTGTGAAGTTTTGTGTGCAGCGTCGGTTCATTAGTTTCATCATTTGCATTTTTGCTTTAGTGTTTCTATTTGTTGGCGCTCTCCCCAGTTCACTCTTTCTAGATTTGTTAGTGTTGTGTGTGCATAATTTGTTCTCACTATCTACTGTTGTTGTATTTGCCTCTCTCGAATTTTTGATTTTCGTGTTGTGCAAGTATACTCTCTCGCTGTGTACTTTCGATCTGCTCTTTAACGGCTGTCTTTGTTGTTGACTCGCTCTCTCAACATATATTTTCGTTGCGCTCTGTAACGGCTGTTTTGTTGTTCGACTCGCTCTCAACACATTTATACCTTTCTTTGTTTTTTTACATTTGTGTTTACATTCATTAATTTCTGTTTGATCCCAATTGCCAATATGACTTGCTGTAAAAAATCTTGCAGTTACAAGCAGGCAGTTGATTCTGCTCAACCGCAATTTATAAATTGCTGGTTGTGCGATAATATGATGCATACTAAGTGTGCAGGTCTTACTGGGCGTGATTATGACAAGATTATGTCCACTACTAAAGCTGGCAGTGAAGGCGTACGCTGGTCTTGTCCGACTTGCTTGGAAAAACAGATCAACTTTTCTAAAATGTATAGTGCTGTGAGGGCACAATTTTTGAAACTGAAGAAGATTTCCATGCAGTTGACCAGTGACATGGCTGCTGCTGAAGAAATATTAAATCAGTACGGCTTTGAAAATCCTCTCTCTCAATTGGATACTCCTTTGTTGTCGGTAACTCCTTCTATAATAGTACCGCCACCTAATTCGCTTGCTCCTCCCTCACCTTGTGCCTCTGTTTTGTCATCGGCTCCTAATTCACTTGATCCTCCTTCACCTGGTCCCATATCTGTTTCTCCTGTTGATGTTTCTATTGAAATCCAAGCCCCTGTTCCAAATTTGGATACTAGTTCTATTGTTGCTCAAACAAAGAGTGACAATAAGTCGACCGCTCCGGGCATCACCTTATCCGTTGTCTCTCCTCGGAAACAAGTATTTTTATCTAGGCTTTCATCTGATACTACATGTGAGGCAGTATCTGCTTTTATTTCTAGCAAGATATCAGCCAATGTTTTTATATCGAAGTTTAGTTTCGCAACTCCGCGAGAAATTGCTTCATTTAAGATTAATGTGCCGATGGAATATTTTAAAACCATATGTGACCCTAAATTCTGGCCACCTCACGTAGTCGTGCATGAATTCAAACCTAAGAATCGTAACAAATCAACTCCTGTTTCCTTGAATCCACCTTCGGTGCAATCAACATCAAGCATTACACCAAAAAACTAAATAGTTTACATTCCTCTTCTCATATGTCCCTGGTTTATCAAAATGTACGCGGCCTTAATACTAAACTTAAAAATTTATTCTTACATAGTTTTAGTGTTCAATATGATATTATTGCTTTCACTGAAACATGGTTGTGTAAAAATGTTCATAATAGCGAGATCCTTTCAAGTAATTTCACTATTTATAGACTTGACCGTGCTATGCGTAGAGGGGGGTGGGGTGTTAATTGCTGTTAAATCCTGTATTCTATCCGAAGGGTTTAGCTTTTCGTCCCTTCATGATGCAGAGATTATAGGGGTTAAATTAACTCTCCCATCGTGCTCCTTATTTATCACTTGCTCTTACATCCCTCCATCGTCTGATATACAAGTTTATGTTCAACATATAACTTGTATTAAAGAAATTTATGATCATGTAAATGATAAAGACTTGTTTCTGGTTTTGGGTGATTTTAATATTCCCAACACTTCTTGGTCATCAATTTTTAATGCAAATTACTTTATTCCGACTATCGATCACTATCTCTTTGATGAATTGTATAACTTGTCTATGTTTCAGATTAACTCTATTTCAAACCATCTAAATCGCACTCTAGATCTTGTGTTTGTTAATCATGATTCGCTCATAAATGTCGCGAGATCAACTCCTTTCTGCTTACCAGAGGATACACATCATCCCACTTTAGAGGTTTTATTCAGTGTTGATAATCCTCCCACTAATACTCCAATGCCTTCTAAGCTTAGTCGCTGTTATCGTAAATGCAATTTTGTTCTGCTTAATGAATTAATTAATTCGACAGACTGGTCTATTTTATATGAGTCGGTTGATATTAATTTGGCAGCATCGTTCTTTTATTCTACCTTAAACTCTATTCTGGATGTTTGTGTCCCTCTCTGCCGTATTTCGCCAGTTTCAAATAAGCCACCTTGGTTTACCAAAACACTTTCGAACTTAAGAAACATTAAAACCAAGTGTTTCAGAAATTATAAAAAATCTGGTTCAAGTGTTGACTGGTCCAAATATTCCATTGCCAAGTCAAACTTCAATCTTTTAAATTCTAGTTGTTATGAGAATTATCTTATACGTTGCAAACGTCAGTTTGCTCGAGATCCTAAACAATTTTACTCATTTGTTAATTCGAAGCGTAAATCTTCTGGTTTGCCATCCTCATTTGTCCTTGGTGGTGTAAAAACTTGCAATGACCAGGAATCCTCTAATCTATTTGCTGATTTTTTTCAATCCACTTATTCTTCTGCTGATCTCTACAGCAATTCATATCCATATTCACTTCCTGAATTTGGGTCTATAAATGCTCCTAAAGTTACTGCAGCCTCTCTGGCTGCAGCCATTAGGACATTGAAATCATTCTTCTCTCCTGGTGCAGATAATATTCCTAGTTGTGTGATTAAAGAATGCAGTGTTTCTCTTCAGTCACATCTACTAAAATTGTTTAACTTGTCCTTGGATACTTCTGTGTTCCCGTCAATTTGGAAAGATTCTTTTATCATTCCCATATATAAACAAGTAAGAAAACTCTAGTCGAGAGTGCTCGACTACGAGATCCCCTGAACCCTTCAAGCAACAGCCATTTCAATCATTTTTAGCGTCTCCCTGCTTACACAAACACACACATACACACGCAAACACACATACATAGACACCCATAGGCGCGCACGCATGGGCTGCAGTGTGGGCTTACTATGGGAACTTAATTGTTTAATAACTTTTTTCTGGACGTACGTTCTCCATGAAACTTTCAGATTGTGGTTTTATCATTACTATGCGTATAATTGCCAAAGCTCAAGTCTCTAGTATTTGAAATACGCCTTTTACAAACTTATGGGTGAGGGGGTGGATATAAGGGTGGGGGGTGAAATTGAACAAAAATCGAAATTCTATAACGTACATATCAATCTACATTTAAAATTTGGATACTCTAGCTCTAAAGATGTAGGAGATATAATTCTATAACTGCATTTCGATAAGGTTTTTGATCGATAAAAAAATAACGGGATGAGTTATCGATCTTTTGTGATAAACTTGATATGCGCGCTGTATATACGGTCATTTTAAAAAAAAGTTCAAGTCTCTAGCTCGTATATCTTCGGAAATCGACGCGTTCATACATACGGACGGACGGACGGACGGACGGACGGACGGACGGACGGACGGACGGACGGACGGACGGACGGACGGACAGACAGACGGACAGGGCTAAATCAACTTCTCTCGTCGCCCTGATCAAGAATATATATACTTTGTTAAGACTATCGACAATCTAAGGAGGCTGGAGAGTCCAGTCAGACATTCAAGAAGAGAACCTGATCAGTAGACCTGATTTGGTTCAGTTTATATTCGGACCAGACACAGTTCAGACCTATTGTTCCAAATTATATAAAATATATTATTTCATCGAACACCAAGTTGTTATATATTCACAAGAACACACAACACAGCGTCCCCAATCACTTGTACTCTAGTGTGGGTGCGCTTAACTGGCGCCCGAGAGGGACCCACATTCTTCACAAAAGGAAATGGTGAGTGTCAATAACAAAATATAACAATAAATTATAAAAAAGAAGTACAAATAATTGTTTCAAATTAAGCTGGATTGGACAATTGTTGGCAAAATTAAGTGGTACTTCTGTGATTTGCAAAGTAACGGGTGAAACACATGCCATAATATTAAAATAAATAAATAACTAATTTTAGAAGAGCTAGACAATTTTATAACATAAAAGAATCGTAGCAAAATCCTGTAGAGACGATCTAAAACGAATACAAGAAATTTGAGGCTAAATGGTGGTACAGATTGATTTCGTTCGAGGTTAAATCCTGTGTAAGACTTATAAATAACGTACAATTTCCACCAGTGTTGAATGATGGGTTTCGATAATAAAAAGGAGTTAAGTTTAAAGCACTGACAATATAACAAATTAAAAGGGGTGTGGTCTCAACTAACAAGGTAAATATCAATATACAAACTAATTATTTAATAAATAAATCAAATGATAAATCAAGAGAAGATCAGACAATGCCTTATAAAGATAAATACTATGAATTGTATTCATAATTCAGTATCAAATTAAAAGGCGGCTGTCTGAAAGGCATAAATATCAAATATTAAAATGCAATAAATCAAGAGAGAAATGATGATCAGACAATGCCTTTAAAGATAACAATTGATAATTCATAATTAACAGACAAAACAATAACACACGTAAAAATACTGTAATTGTATTTATTAAAGATAATTTAACTGCTTTAACAAAAAAATAATAAAAAAATAATAAAAGAATAATATGCAAGAGAGACGAGGGACGAGATCAGAAGAAAAATAATTAAACTAAGACAATTTGATAATTTGAAGTAAAGGAAAATCGCAATTGACAATCAAAAAAAAAAAAACTTTAACAATTTTTCATAAATCCCACCTAAAAAAAAAAGGAAGCAAAAGGGAAAGTGCTCATTTAATTATATTGTAATAATCCTTTTAACTTCCTTAGTATCCACAGCATTTTACAAGTGGCATATCCTTCCTAGTTTAGAACATTCATGGATATCCAAGATGCCAGTGGTATATCCTTCCTAGCTTCGAACATTCATGGTAATAGAGGGACTTCCGAGATACCAGAGGAGACTCCGGAACTATCGAGGGGCTTAGGACGGGTATCATTGCCTTGATTGCGGGACGCAGATTTTAGACGGGGAGGAGTTAAGACTATCGACAATCTAAGGAGGCTGGAGAGTCCAGTCAGACATTCAAGAAGAGAACCTATCATAGACCTATTTGGTTCAGTTTATTTCGGACCAGACACAGTTCAGACCTATTGTTCCAATTATTATTTTATTTCATCGAACACCAAGTTGTTATTCACAAGACACACAACCAGCGTCCCCATCACTTTACTCTAGTGTGGGTGCGCTTAACGCCTCCTTCTCCCTGTTACATACTTTCAACAAAACCATTATACCCTGATTTCCCATTTTCAATGGGTTCAGGGTATAAAAAGGTGGAAGATCTGATATTTCCAATTATAGAGGCATTGCCAAACTATCTGCTATTCCGAAGTTATTTGAGAAAATAATAACGTCGGCCTTGCAGCATTTTTGCAAATCGATTATTCAACCATCTCAACATGGTTTTGTTCAAAATCGATCAACATCCTCTAATTTACTTGAGTTTACTTCGCTCATTAATGACAGCTTTGCTAAAAAAATGCAAACTGATGTTATTTATACTGACTTCAGTAAAGCATTTGACTCTGTACATCATCACATACTTATTCTTAAGCTTGAACGCTTAGGATTTTCACCTAGACTTGTGTCTTGGATTTCTTCCTACTTAATGGGTAAAACCCAAAGAGTCTTGCTGAGAACAGCTATGTCTAAAGAGATCTTTGTATCGTCTGGTGTACCTCAGGGTAGCCATTTGGGTCCATTGCTCTTTTCCCTTTTCATAAATGACCTTCCTAGCTGTATCTCACATTCTACCATATTTATGTATGCTGATGATGTCAAACTTTGCCTTCCCTACTCCAATGCAAATGGTCATCATCACCTTCAAGATGACCTAAATGCATTTCAACTTTGGTGTGAGGCAAACCAGCTGGACTTAAATTGTTCAAAGTGTGTTCATGAACATGCATGAACATAAAAATATGATAAGTAGGGGAACATACGCGCGATGCACTCGACAGCTAGCATAAAATAAATAACATATGTTTCAAGTGTGAACTGTCAAGTTAGGCATAAAATATGACTCTGACCCTTAGCGATTAGAATACTTAAGAGACGAGCGCTGAGCACTACAAACTCAGCGATAGCTAATAAGCCAACGCGGAGTCTTATAAACTCAGCGATAGAATAATAATATGTAATAGACCAATGCTGAGCCTTACACACTCAGCAATAGACGCATTAGATTTAATGATTGAAATTATGCATGAGCCTGGGTATATAAACCCAGGCCCAGCAGAATAAAGACTCAATACGAAACTAAACAACATCATAGTCAAGTGTATTCGTTCAAAGTGTATGACAATAACCTTCAGTCGTACCGTTCCCCTAATTGCTGATTATAAAATTAGCAACATTTCCCTAAGTCGCATCAAAGATCTTGGTGTGCTCTTTGACTGTAAACTTAACTTCAATCTCCATATTTCTACCATCGTTAATGAAGCCAAAAGTGTGCTTGTCTTTATTAAACGGTGGTCTAAGGAATTTAAAGACCCTTTTACCACCAAGCGATTATTTACTTCGCTTGTGCGTCCTATCTTAGAGTACTGCTCTGTTGTATGGTCTCCTCAGCATAAACTGTATCAGGATTGTATTGAATCGGTCCAAAAACAGTTTCTTCTCTTTGCCTTAAGAGACCTTAGATGGGACAGTAATGTACGTTTACCGTCATATCATAGTAGGCTCCAGCTGATTGACCTTCCATCACTAACCAATCGCAGGACAATTCTAGGAATTGTTTTTTTGCATAAATTGATTAGTGGTGACATTATCAGCCTCTCTGTTGGGTCGTCTAAGTTTTTCGGTTCCGTCCCGAACAACTAGACACTATCGGCCTCTCCACTTACCAGTCTGCACTAGGGATTATTCTTTGCACAGCGCGTTTTATGTCCTTTGTGCGAATTTTAACAAATACTATCACGTTTTTCCCTTAGAACTCTCTCTTCCTAAACTTAAATCTACTCTATCGGCTTATCTTAGGGAATTCACGCACAATGCCCAGGCATAAGCATTGGTATACATTTTTCGTTGCCAATGTTGTGTTGTGAATTCTCAATTCTATTCTATACTCTTTTTCGACTATTCCTTTACACTTTTCTTTTTTGATTTCTCATTATCTGTATTTTCTCTTATGCAACTTCTTTTAATATCTTCATTTTCCTTTTTCTGTACTACATCTTTCTTAATTTTTTTTTTCTTTTCCCTTTTTTTGTTCTTATTTTTTTTTTTTTGTAATTATTATAATTTTTTTTCTTTTTTTGTTTTTTGTTTATTATTATTATTATTGTTTATTTTTTTTTTTTTTTTTATTCTTTTATTTTTAATTTTATATAGTAAATATATATGCCTTTAATATGTTGTTTAAGTTTTCTTACTAACACCTTTTTTTTCATAGTTTCACTAGTAGCACTGACCATATTTGGCTGTGAAAAGTGGGCATAGCTGGCCGGACTGGCAAATAAAACACCCCCATCGGGTCGGTGCTACTAGTGATATTCTCTGTACTTTGTTAGGCTTTTTTAATTTTTAGTTGACTCTATGTTTGTCAATTATCCTTAAGGAAAATAAATAAATAAATATATAAATAAATATATTATTATATATATATATATATATATATATATATATATATATATATATATGTCGAAGCGCAAGTAGTATTAATATATTGGTGCGCACTGTAATTGTGCTTTCTACCTACTTGCCTATTTCCCTCTTTGCATGTCTTCATACATGTGCGTGTGTGTGTTCAACTCCCTTGAACAAAGAATGCGAGTACTGTGACAGGGTATGGTGATTGTTTTGGTCTGACACGAGCGCAGCATGCATGGTAAAGTTGTGAAGAGTGCAGCATGTGAAGCGTATGGTTTTGCTATTTCGTGTGTTGCGACTGCTGTAATGGTCGATTATGTTTTGTAGGTGGAAAAGTGTTGTAGGGAAGTTTGGGTGGGTGGGGAAATGGTTGCTAAGGGATACTGTGTTTTGTTTTCAGCTTTGACATCAGAAGTGGGATCTGGCTCGCGACTCAACATGAGAAGTGAAGCAATAAAATTAAAATTTGATTAACTTGTAAAAGCCGGCATCTGATGAGGCCAATGTGAGTTGGTTCAACTTCACAAAAATTAATAGCGCAGCGAGGAGGATCATGTTCTTGCATGTTCATGTGGCTTGCGGTGTATTTTTTTTTCTTGAAATCGAGAGTGAGCGAGAGATAGAGTGAAAAGTGGCATACAAATTAGTAAAGACAAAAAAAAAAACAAGTAAGAAAGCTCTAGTCGAGACTGATCGACTACGAGATCCCCTGAACCCTTCAAGCAACAGCAAACACACACACATACACACGCAACACACATACATAGACACCCATAGGCGCGCACGCATGGGCTGCAGTGTGGGCTCACTATGGGAACTTAATTGTTTAATAACTTTTTTTCTGGACGTACGTTCGTCATGAAACTTTTAGATTGTGTTTATATCATTAATATGCGCGTATGTGCCAAAGCTCAAGTTTCTAGTATTTGAAATGCGCCTTTTACAAACTTATGGGTGAGGGGGTGGATATAGGGGTGGGAGGTAAAATTGAACAAAAATCAAAATTCTATAACGTGCATATTAATCTACATTTAAAATTTGGATACTCTAGCTCTAAAGATGTAGGAGATATAATTTTATAACTGTCTTTCGATAAGGTTTTTTATCGATAAAAAAATAACTAGACGAGTTATCGATGTTTGGTGATAAACTCGATATGCGCGCTGTATTTACGGTCATTTTAAAAAAAAGTTCAAGTCTCTAGCTTCTATATCTTCTGAAATCGACGCGTTCATACATACGGACGGACGGACAGACAGACGGACAGGGCTAAATCGACTCAGTTCGTCGCCCTGATCAAGAATATATATACTTTGTGGGGTCTGCCACGCCTCCTTCTCCCTGTTACATACTTTTAACAAAACCATTATACCCTGATTTCCCATTTTCAATGGGTTCAGGGTATAAAAAGTGCTTGGACCAGTGCAGCGCCGCCGCCGTGTGGACGCTTGAAGCGGAGAATGAGATTCCAGGAGGTTCCAGAATGTTAATTGAAATAAAAGCTAAGTACAAAATTTATTGCTAATACATTTAATATGTTGAAGGCCAGTGGTAGTACTGGAATATGTAATGTGCGAAAGTTTTAAATCTTTCGATGAAGCCCATGAAAAAAATAAAAATAAAATTGTTTCTTGAGTTTGTTCTTTGAGTTTCATACTGATGCGAGTGCTCATTTTACTGCATACGATTCCAAAAAGCCTCTTGTCGTTGAGTTTTCTTTAGTAAACTAGTTTCAAATTCTATGCTGTGTTGCTATACGCTATATGCATTTCATCATTACTTTTTGACGGATAGACATTTGTTGTTTTTACAGAGCACAAGTATGGTGAGCTTATTTGATTTGAAGAATGGATTATGTTGACATCGTTTCCAGAAGTCTCGCATGCATTTGTGATTGTCTTGTGGCTGAACAGCACAAGGCGTCCGTACTGTGAATAAGTTGCAATTCTTTGGCCGAGGATCAATCCTAGCTTTGTTTGCCAGGATGTGAATCAGCTTTTTGTATTTTACTTGTAATTCATTTAGGGAAAGAAAGTCTTAAATGGTGAGGAGAGTTGAAAAGAATGAAATGAAGGCTGTCCTTCCAAAAGGAGTCTGGTCCTTCGATGGGCCAGCGTATAATATATATTCTAAAAATTATAGACTGCAACTTGCCTTCTCTTAATATATCAAAGAAGATATCAGCACAGAGTAACAAATCAATACGTTGCGGCTTGTGGAATTGAGGATCAGCTAATTGTACGTTATCAGGTACCTTGATCTCTTGATACGACGAAATGGAACGTAACACACAAAAGTCTGTTCGGATTTCTATGTCGTCCGTTCCGGACGCTATCGAATTTGAACGCTGTGCCGAACAGATGACTGACAATTAGCAATGCCCAACAATTGAATCCCAGATCTTTGCCGTTTTAATTTCAACTGTTTTGCAAGTTCTTCAGTTATGAAATTAACTTGCGAGCCGGAATCTAATAAAGCTCTAGCTAAGTGATAAGATCCAGATTGATCTTTTATCTTCACAACTGCAGTTGCCAAAAGAACTTGATCAGAGGCTATTCGTGCGTGATTTACAGATGAAATCTGTGACGAAGTGACACGAGGGACTGCTGATACACTGATACTGAGCTACTTTGAGCCGCTTCAGAGCTGTATCTATGCAGTATGGTATGGTGCGGCTTAGAGCACACACGATTTGGGCTGATTTGCAAGCAGCCACTGAGTGTCCTCTTTGCTGTTAAATTTTAAAAAATATGAGACACTGATTGTCGTACACATTTTTTAAAGCAGCTAACGCTTTTGGGTAATTAGCATCTGTCACCTGATATGCCTTGACAGTACCTAATGCTTCTTTGTCCAAGCCTGACAACAAGTGATTAAATTTTTTTATATTTGATAGCCCTGGCTCGTTGTCGATTAAACTCTCAAAAAGTCCAATAAAATTCTTATATTCCGAATATTCTCCGCTGAACTTTGGCAGCTTTATATTCGGTAGATTCCTAGAGTGTGACACTGAGCTAATCATTGTAAAGTTAGCGGAACTCTCAATTTTAGGTTGGCTATCACTACCTCGTTTCATTAGAAGTGCCTTGGTTGACACACACAAATCCTCTAACGTTGATATGCCTTGACAGTACTTAATGCTTCTTTGTCCAAGCATGACAACAAGTGATTAAACTTTTCTATATTTGATAGCCCTGGCTCGTTATCGACTAAACTCTCAAAAAGTCCAATGAAATTCTTATATTCCGAATATTCTGCGCTAAACTTTGGCAGCTTTATATTCGGTAGATTCCTAGAGTGTGACACTGAGCTAATCATTGTAGAGCTAGCGGGACTCCTGCAACCTCAACAGCTGTAATACAATATGTAAGGTGGGCGAAAAGGCCACCTTACAACATGATACAAAAAAAAAAAGCACATGATACACATTTGAAATAGAAATTAAAAAAAAACAAGTAAGAAAGCTCTAGTCGAGACTGCTCGACTACGAGATACCCTGAACCCTCCAGCCATTTCAATAATTTTTAGTGTCAATCAGCTTAAACAAACACACACACACACGCAAACATATACATAGACACCCATAGGCACGCACGCATTAACAGGCGTGGGCTGCAGTGTGGGCTTACTATGGGAACTTAATTGTTCAATAACTTTTTTTGTGGACGTACGTTCTTCATGAAACTTTCAGAATGTGGTTTTATCATTACTATGCGTATATTTGCCAAAGCTCAGAGATGAGGGTAAGGGGGTGGATATAGGGGTGGGGGGTGAATTATAACAAAAATCGAAATTCTATCACGTGCAGTCGAGTCTACATTTAAAATTTGGAGACTTTAGCTCTAAAGGTGTAGGAGATATAATTTTATAACTGGTTTTCGATAAGGTTTTTGATCGATAAAAAAATAACGGGATGAGTTATCGATCTTTTGTGATAAACTCGATATGCGCGCGCTATATACGAGCATTTAAAAAAAAAAGTTGAAGTCTCTAGCTTCTATATCTTCTGAAATCGACGCGTTCATACATACGGACAGACGGACAGACGGACAGACGGACGGACGGACAGACGGACAGACGGACATGGCTAAATCGATTCAGTTTGTCGCCCTGATCAAGAATATATATACTTTGTGGGGTCTGCCACGCCTCCTTCTCCCTGTTACATACTTTTAACAAAACCATTATACCCTGATTTCCCATTTTCAATGGGTTCAGGGTATAAAAAAACAATATACACTTCTATATAAATATATATAAATATATGTGAGAATAAAATATTTTCTTGAAATTGAACAAAAATCGAAATTCTATAACGTACATATCAATCTTGTAAGGTTACATTATTTTCCAGCCGGGGTCAGAGTCTCAGTCTGCCCAGGGCCACAACTTACAAGACATTTGTAAATTAGTACGGGACTGTACGTAGTTAGAGAAATAGGAGAGGGTGGGGGAGTTATTACGTGTTAAATGGCCACGCGGCCCGAACTCGCCAACCACGCCCCCACACGTTTGCACGTGGGATGGCTGCAGTGATCGAGTGGCGCGATCAAGCGCACTCTAGATCGCTGGGGTCGGGGTTGCAAAGGCGTATTGCGGGATATTAGTGGGGCTACTACAATTGGTAGATCGCGGATCGAGGAACACCAGCGTTGTCGCCGGCGTTCACTCAAGACCACGCGATTTTTGCATGCCAGAGTTTTGACCTTCTGGCGAACGGGATGTACCGTCGTTCTAACTACCTGTTAGTATTGTTATAATCAGTTGCGGTTAATAAGCTACTAAATTAGTTAATAGACTAGCTATTAATAAATACGCCAACATTTTCTTAAACATGTTCTTACTTTATTACGCCTGTTCCTTATAACCGTTTCTTATCTGCTACTCTGCGCGTCTGCTCTCGACGAGCGCCCGATACTCACTCTTACATCATTCCGCTCATTCCGAGAGCCCGAAACTAACTAACTCTTGCACGCAGCTTTTAATCCCTTTCTTGCTGCTATGCAGATCTATTAGACATTAAATTAAAAGTAGGAGACCAGGTCTATTTAAGAAACGAAACAGGTCATAAGCTAGAGCCTGCTTATATAGGACCATTTGAGGTCACTAGTATAGAAAATAATAATAATATAGTTCTAAAAAACACAAATAGTAAGAATAGAACGCAGAAAGTTCATAGAGATAGACTAAATAAAAAAAAAATTTTAAAAATTTGATCAAAATTAAACACTATTATATATATATATATATATATATATATATATATATATATATATATATATATATATATATATATATATATATATATATATATATACTAGCGTATAAAATACGAAAATTAAAAAAAAACAAGTAAGAAAGCTCTAGTCGAGACTGCTCGACTACGAGATCCCCTGAACCCTTCAAGCAACAGCCATTTCAATAATTTTTAGCGTCTCTCTGCTCACACAAACACACACATACACACGCAAACACACATACATAGACACACATAGGCATGGACTGCAGTGTGGGCTTACTATGGGAACTTAATTGTTTAATAACTTTTTTTCTGGACGTACGTTCTCCATGAAACTTTCAGAATGTGGTTTTATCATTACTATGCGTATATTTGCCAAAGCTCAGAGTCTCTAGTATTTGAATTTTTAAATGAGGGTAAGGGGGTGGATATAGGGGTGGGGGGTGAATTATAACAAAAATCGAAATTCTATCACGTGCAGTCGAGTCTACATTTAAAATTTGGAGACTTTAGCTCTAAAGGTGTAGGAGATATAATTTTATAACTGGTTTTCGATAAGGTTTTTGATCGATAAAAAAATAACGGGATGAGTTATCGATTTTTAGTGATAAACTCGATATGCGCGCGCTATATACGAGCATTTTAAAAAAAGTTGAAGTCTCTAGCTTCTATATCTTCTGAAATCGACGCGTTCATACATACGGACAGACGGACAGACGGACATGGCTAAATCGATTCAGTTTGTCGCCCTGATCAAGAATATATATACTTTGTGGGGTCTGCCACGCCTCCTTCTCCCTGTTACATACTTTTAACAAAACCATTATACCCTGATTTCCCATTTTCAATGGGTTCAGGGTATAAAAAAAGTAATAAAATAAAAATAAATAAAAACTAAAATAACAAAGAAAAAAATAAAATTAAAAAGTAAAGGAAAAAGATTTAGTTAGAAAAGGAGAAAGGAAGGTATTAAAAGAAATATAAGAATAAGAAATAATAAAAAGATAAGAGAAGAGAAGAGCCAAAAAATAGTATAATAGGATAGAATTGAGAAATCATTACACAACATTGGCAACGAAAATATATACCAATGCTTATGCCTGGGCATCGTGAGTGAATTCCCTAAGATGAGCTAATAGTAAGGTTTTTATTTTAGGAAGAGAGAGCTCTAAGGAAAAGACGTGATAATATTTATTAAAATTAACACAAAGAACATGAAACGCACTGTGCAAAGAATAATCCCTAGTGCACACAGGTAAATGAAGCGGACGATAGTGTCTAGTTGCTCGGGACGGAACCAAAAAATTTAGACGACCCAACAAAGAGGACGAATCAATATCACCACTAATCAATTTATGCAGAAAAACAATTCCTAAAATTGTTCTGCGATTGGTTAACGATGGAAGATCAATTAGCTGGAGCCTACTATGATAAGATGGTAATCGTAAATTACTGTCCCATCTAAGATCTCTTAAGGCAAAGAGAAGAAACTGTTTTTGGACCGATTCGATACGATCTTGATACAGTTTATGCTGCGGAGACCATACAACAGAGCAATACTCTAAGATAGGACGCACAAGCGAAGTATATAAGCGCTTGGTAGTAAAAGGATCATTAAATTCCTTAGACCAACGTTTAATAAAGCCAAGCACACTTTTTGCTTCATTAATGATGGTAGAAATATGAAGATTAAAGTTAAGTTTACAGTCAAAGAACACACCAAGATCTTTGACTGTAAAGATGCGTCGTAAGGAAATATTGCTAATTTTATAATCAGCAATTAGGGGAACGGTACGACTGAAGGTCATTGTCATACACTTTGAACAATTTAAGTCCAGCTGGTTTTCCACTCACCAAAGTTCAAATGCATTTAGGTCATCTTGAAGGTGATGATGACCATTTGCATTGGAGTAGGGAAGGCAAAGTTTAACATCATCAGCATACATAAATATGGTAGAATGTGAGATACAGCTAGGAAGGTCATTTATAAAAAGGGAAAAGAGCAATGGACCCAAATGGCTACCCTGAGGTACACCAGACGAAACAAATATAAGTTTAGACATAGCTGTTCTCAGCAGGACTCTTTGGGTTCTACCCATTAAATAGGATGAAATCCAAGACACAAGACTGGGTGAAAATCCTAAGCGTTCAAGCTTAAGATTAGTATGTGATGATGTACTGAGTCAAATGCTTTACTGAAGTCCGTATAAATAACATCAGTTTGCATTTTTTTAGAAAAGCTGTCATTAACAAGCGAAGTAAACTCAAGTAAATTAGAGGCCGTTGATCGATTTTGAACAAAGCCATGTTGAGATGGTTGAATAATCGATTTACAAAAATGCTGCAAGGCCGATGTTATAATTTTCTCAAATAACTTCGGAATAGCAGATAATTTCGCAATGCCTCTATAATTGGAAATATCAGATCTTCCACCTTTTTTATATAAGGGAATGATGAAAGATTCTTTCCAAATTGAAGGGAACACAGAAGTATCCAACGACAAGTTAAACAATTTTAGTAATTGTGACTGAAGAGAAGCACTGCACTCTTTAATCACACAACTAGGGATATTATCGGCACCAGGAGAGAAAGATGATTTCAATGTCCTAATGGCTGCAGCCAGAGAGGATGCAGTAACTCTGGGGGTATTTATAGACCCATAATCAGGGAGTGAATATGGATATGAGTTGCTGTAGAGATCAGCAGAAGAATAAGTGGATTGAAAAAAATCAGCAAATAGATCAGAGGAATCCTGGTCATTGCAAGTTTTTTCACCTCCAAGGACAAATGAGGACGGCAAACCAGAAGATTTACGCTTCGAGTTTACAAATGAGTAAAATTGTCTGGGATCACGAGTAAACTGACGTTTGCAGCGTGTAAGATAATTCTCATAACAGCTAGAATTTAAAAGATTGAAATTTGACTTGGCAATGGAATATTTGGACCAGTCAACACTTGAACCAGACTTTTTATAATTTTTAAAACATTTAGTTTTAATGTTTCTCAAGCTCGAAAGAGTCTTGGTAAACCAAGGGGGCTTATTTGAAACAGGCGAAATACGGCGGAGAGGAACACAAACATCCAGAATAGAGTTTAAGGTAGAATAAAAAAACGATGCTGCCAAATTAATATCAACTGACTCATTTAAAATAGACCAGTCTGTCGAATTAATTAATTCGTTAAGCAAAACGAAATTGCATTTACGATAACAGCGACTGAGTTTAGAAGGCATTGGAGTAGTAGAGGTAGGATTAACAACAGTTAATAAAACCTCTAAAGTGGGGTGATGTGTATCCTCAGGTAAAGAGAAAGGAGTTGATCTCACGACATTAATGAGCGAATCATGATTAACAAACACAAGATCAAGAGTACGATTAAGATGGTTTGAAATAGAGTTCATCTGAAACAAAGACAGGTTAAACAATTCATCAAACAGATAGTGATCAATTGTCGGAATTAAGTAATTAGCATTATAAGTTGATAACCAAGAAGTGTTCGAAATATTAAAATCACCCAACACAAGAAGACAATCTCTATCATTTACATGTTCGTTAACTTCTTTAATACAATTTACGTGGTGATCATAAACTTGTACATCAGAAGAGGGAGGGATATAAGAACATGTTATGTATAATGAGCACGATGGGAGAGTTAATTTAACCGCTATAATCTCCACATCATGAAGGGACGAAAAAGGTAAACAATTCAGAGTGGATAATGGATTTAACCGCAATTAACACCCCACCACCTCTGCGCGACGAACGGTCAAGTCTATAAATAGTGAAATTACTTGAAAGAATTTCACTATTATGAATATTATTACTTAGCCATGTTTCAGTGAAAGCGATAATATCATAATGTACACTGAAACTATGCAAAAAAAGACTTTTAAGTTTTGAGTTTAAGCCACGTACATTTTGATAAATCAGGGACAGTTGAGAAGAGGTTTGTAAGTAGTTTAGTTTTTTGGTACAACATTTGATGAAGATTGCACCGAAGGTAAATTCACTGAAATAGGCATCGATCTGTTACGATTTTTGGGTTTAAATTCATGAACAACTACATGAGGTGGCCAGAAATTAGGATCACAAAGGGTTTTAAAGTGTTCTACAGGCACATTGATTTTGAACGAAGCAATTTCACGCGGTGTCGCGAAACTAAACTTCGATATAAAAACATTTGTCGAAATCTTATTTTTGATAAAAGCCGATACTGCCTCAATGGTAGTGTCAGATGAAAGCCTAGATAAGAAAACTTGCTTTCGAGGAGAGACAACAGATAAGGTAATGCTAGGAGAGGCTGACTTATTGTCACTCTTTGTTTGAACAACAGTAGGAGAAGTATCCAATAGTTGAACAGGAACTAGAGTTTCAATAGTAGCATCAACTTGGGGAACAATAGAGTCGGGACCAGGTAATGAAGAGTCCAGTGAATTAGGGGCCGAAGACAAAACAGAAGCACAAGGTGAGGGTGGAGCAAGCGAATTAGGTGACGATGTAAGCACAGAAGGAGGTACCAACAACGAAGGAGCCTCAGGTTGAGAAGGGTGACACTCGAAATTATACTGAGTTAGAATTTCTTCAGCAGCAGCCATATCACTGGCTAACTGCTTAGAAATCTTCTTCAGTTTTAGGAATTGAGCCTTTACAGCACTATACATTTTAGAAAAATTTATTTGTTTTTCTAAACACATTGGGCAAGACCAGCGGACGCCCCCACTACCAATTTTTGATGTGGACATAATCTTGTCGTAATCACGACCAGTGAGACCTGCACATTTAGTGTGCATCAAATTATCACACAACCAACAATGTACAAATTGCACTTGTGCAGAGTCCACTGTCTGCCTGAACGAACAAGATTTTTTGCAGCAACTCATATTGGCAACAGGGATTCAAAAATTACAGAGATGAAGCAGAAACAAAGAATAAAAACAAAGAATAAAAATGTGTTGAGCAAGCGAATCACAACAACAAACCGCCTTAATAAGAGCAAATACGAACAACAGAAACAGACCGTTACAGAGCGTAACGAAAGTAACGCAGAGAGAATAATTGCACAGCACAACGATTGAATTTGTGAGAGCAAGTGTACCAACACACACACTAACCAACGTGTAAAAAGTGAAAAGAGGAGAGCGCCAAAAAATAGGAACACTAGACAATTGCAAATAAATACAAATATCAAACCGACGCTGCACCAAAACACACCGAATAAAAAGTCAGTTTTAGAAAGCACAGCAAACACGGATTAAACCTTGCACAGGAATATATAGCCAAAAGCAAAGATTAACCGACCGCAGTTATGTAAAAATTTAATAAGAACAATTAATTGTAAAAAAAGAGGCAAATATGCAGAGCAGAAAACGAACACGTCTGTACACTCTCACTGAGACACACATAAAAACACAAATAGTAAGAATAGAACGCAGAAAGTTCATAGAGATGGACTAAATAAGATCTAAAAATCAATGTTTTTCTTTCATTTTTCATAAAGATTCCAACCAAATTTTTGGTTGTTTGATTGTTTTAACCTATATATTGGTAACCAAAAAAAAAAAAAAAAAAAATTTAAAAATTTGATCAAAATTAAACACTATATATATATATATATATATATATATATATATATAATTAAAAAAAAAATTTAAAAAAAAACAAGTAAGAAAGCTCTAGTCGAGACTGCTCGACTACGAGATCCCCTGAACCCTTCAAGCAACAGATTTCAATAATTGCCCCAAACACACACACATACACAGGCAACACACATACATAGACACCCATAGGCGCGCACGCATGGGCTGCAGTGTGGGCTCACTATGGGAACTTAATTGTTTAATAACTTTTTTCTGGACGTACGTTCTTCATGAAACTTTTAGATTGTGTTTATATCATTAATATGCGCGTATGTGCCAAAGCTCAAGTTTCTAGTATTTGAAATACGCCTTTTACAAACTTATGGGTGAGGGGGTGGATATAGGGGTGGGAGGTAAAATTGAACAAAAATCGAAATTCTATAACATGCATATCAATCTACATTTAAAATTTGGATACTCTAGCTCTAAAGATGTAGGAGATATAATTTTATAACTGTCTTTCGATAAGGTTTTTTATCGATAAAAAAATAACTAGACGAGTTATCGATGTTTGGTGATAAACTCGATATGCGCGCTGTATTTACGGTCATTTTAAAAAAAAGTTCAAGTCTCTAGCTTCTATATCTTCTGAAATCGACGCGTTCATACATACGGACGGACGGACGGACGGACGGACAGACAGACGGACAGGGCTAAATCGACTCAGTTCGTCGTCCTGATCAAGAATATATATACTTTGTGGAGTCTGCCACGCCTCCTTCTCCCTGTTACATACTTTTAACAAAACCATTATACCCTGATTTCCCATTTTGACAATTAGCAATGCCCAACAATTGAATCCCAGATCTTTGCCGTTTTAATTTCAACTGTTTTGCAAGTTCTTCAGTTATGAAATTAACTTGCGAGCCGGAATCTAATAAAGCTCTAGCTAAGTGATAAGATCCAGATTGATCTTTTATCTTCACAACTGCAGTTGCCAAAAGAACTTGATCAGAGGCTATTCGTGCGTGATTTACAGATGAAATCTGTGACGAAGTGACACGAGGGACTGCTGATACACTGATACTGAGCTACTTTGAGCCGCTTCAGAGCTGTATCTATGCAGTATGGTATGGTGCGGCTTAGAGCACACACGATTTGGGCTGATTTGCAAGCAGCCACTGAGTGTCCTCTTTGCTGTTAAATGTTAAAAAATATGAGACACTGATTGTCGTACACATTTTTTAAAGCAGCTAACGCTTTTGGGTAATTAGCATCTGTCACCTGATATGCCTTGACAGTACCTAATGCTTCTTTGTCCAAGCATGACAACAAGTGATTAAATTTTTTTATATTTGATAGCCCTGGCTCGTTGTCGATTAAACTCTCAAAAAGTCCAATAAAATTCTTATATTCCGAATATTCTCCGCTGAACTTTGGCAGCTTTATATTCGGTAGATTCCTAGAGTGTGACACTGAGCTAATCATTGTAAAGTTAGCGGAACTCTCAATTTTAGGTTGGCTATCACTACCTCGCTTCATTAGAAGTGCCTTGGTTGACACACACAAATCCTCTAACGTTGATATGCCTTGACAGTACTTAATGCTTCTTTGTCCAAGCATGACAACAAGTGATTAAACTTTTCTATATTTGATAGCCCTGGCTCGTTATCGACTAAACTCTCAAAAAGTCCAATGAAATTCTTATATTCCGAATATTCTCCGCTGAACTTTGGCAGCTTTATATTCGGTAGATTCCTAGAGTGTGACACTGAGCTAATCATTGTAAAGTTAGCGGAACTCTCAATTTTAGGTTGGCTATCACTACCTCGCTTCATTAGAAGTGCCTTGGTTGACACACACAAATCCTCTAACGTTGATATGCCTTCACAGTACTTAATGCTTCTTTGTCCAAGCATGACAACAAGTGATTAAACTTTTCTATATTTGATAGCCCTGGCTCGTTATCGACTAAACTCTCAAAAAGTCCAATGAAATTCTTATATTCCGAATATTCTGCGCTAAACTTTGGCAGCTTTATATTCGGTAGATTCCTAGAGTGTGACACTGAGCTAATCATTGTAGAGCTAGCGGGACTCCTGCAACCTCAACAGCTGTAATACAATATGTAAGGTGGGCGAAAAGGCCACCTTACAACATGATACAAAAAAAAAAGCACATGATACACATTTGAAATAGAAATTAAAAAAAAAAAAAACAATATACACTTCTATATAAATATATATAAATATATGTGAGAATAAAATATTTTCTTGAAATTGAACAAAAATCGAAATTCTATAACGTACATATCAATCTTGTAAGGTTATATTATTTTCCAGCCGGGGTCAGAGTCTCAGTCTGCCCAGGGCCACAACTTACAAGACATTTGTAAATTAGTACGGGACTGTACGTAGTTAGAGAAATAGGAGAGGGTGGGGGAGTTATTACGTGTTAAATGGCCACGCGGCCCGAACTCGCCAACCACGCCCCCACACGTTTGCACGTGGGATGGCTGCAGTGATCGAGTGGCGCGATCAAGCGCACTCTAGATCGTTGGGGTCGGGGTTGCAAAGGCGTATTGCGGGGTATTAGTGGGGCTACTACAATTGGTAGATCGCGGATCGAGGAACACCAGCGTTGTCGCCGGCGTTCACTCAAGACCACGCGATTTTTGCATGCCAGAGTTTTGACCTTCTGGCGAACGGGATGTACCGTCGTTCTAACTACCTGTTAGTATTGTTATAATCAGTTGCGGTTAATAAGCTACTAAATTAGTTAATAGACTAGCTACTAATAAATACGCCAACATTTTCTTAAACATGTTCTTACTTTATTACGCCTGTTCCTTATAACCGTTTCTTATCTGCTACTCTGCGCGTCTGCTCTCGACGAGCGCCCGATACTCACTCTTACATCATTCCGCTCATTCCGAGAGCCCGAAACTAACTAACTCTTGCACGCAGCTTTTAATCCCTTTCTTGCTGCTATGCAGATCTATTAGACATTAAATTAAAAGTAGGAGACCAGGTCTATTTAAGAAACGAAACAGGTCATAAGCTAGAGCCTGCTTATATAGGACCATTTGAGGTCACTAGTATAGAAAATAATAATAATATAGTTATAAAAAACACAAATAGTAAGAATAGAACGCAGAAAGTTCATAGAGATAGACTAAATAAGATCTAAAAATCAATGTTTTTCTTTCATTTTTCATAAAAATTCCAACCAAATTTTTGGTTGTTTGATTGTTTTAACCTATATATTGGTAACCAAAAAAAAAAAAAAAAAAAATTTAAAAATTTGATCAAAATTAAACATTATATATATATATATATATATATATATATATATATATATATATATATATATATATATATATATATATATATATATATATATATATATATACTAGCGTATAAAATACGAAAATTAAAAAAAAAACAAGTAAGAAAGCTCTAGTCGAGACTACTCGACTACGAGATCCCCTGAACCCTTCAAGCAACAGCAAACACACACACATACACAGGCAACACACATACATAGACACCCATAGGCGCGCACGCATTGGCTGCAGTGTGGGCTTACTATGGGAACTTAAATGTTTAATAACTTTTTTTTGGACGCATGTTCTCCATGAAACTTTCAGATTGTGGTTTTATCATTACTATGCGTATAATTGCCAAAGCTCAAGTCTCTAGTATTTGAAATACGCCTTTTACAAACTTATGGGTAAGGGGGTGGATATAGGGGCGGGAGGTAAAATTGAACAAAAATCGAAATTCTATAACATGCATATCAATCTACATTTAAAATTTGGATACTCTAGCTCTAAAGATGTAGGAGATATAATTTTATAACTGTCTTTCGATAAGGTTTTTTATCGATAAAAAAATAACTAGACGAGTTATCGATGTTTGGTGATAAACTCGATATGCGCGCTGTATTTACGGTCATTTTAAAAAAAAGTTCAAGTCTCTAGCTTCTATATCTTCTGAAATCGACGCGTTCATACATACGGACGGACGGACGGACGGACGGACAGACAGACGGACAGGGCTAAATCGACTCAGTTCGTCGTCCTGATCAAGAATATATATACTTTGTGGAGTCTGCCACGCCTCCTTCTCCCTGTTACATACTTTTAACAAAACCATTATACCCTGATTTCCCATTTTCAATGGGTTCAGGGTATAAAAAGAGACAAAATGTTTATGAAAACATTTAAAAAAAAAAAAAAAAAACAAACAAAAAAAAACACTTTAAAAAAAAATTTAATAAAAACAAAAAAAAAAAAAAAAAAAACTTCTTTACATATATGTAAACACCTAAAATATTTTGTCTTAAGAATACAACATAACAGAAACAAAAAAAATATATAGCAATAATTTTTATTTTTAAATAACTACATTATATTACGTTATTTTTTAAAAAAGGGAGGTGTAGTATGTTGTATTTCATATAAGCATATGCTCACAGTATTTTAGTGTATACAATATATGAAGTTGACATATGACCAATATAAGTAAGAGTATCATACTCACAACATAGCAACACTTTGTTGCTTTATTTATATTATAACAACTATACATAAGCGCCGTAATATGATCGGTCACTTATGTATAGACTGGCCTGCAGCGTGGGATCTGCAACGTAAGCATTGTTACGCTCGTGTCCACGCCGCAGCTTAAACGCTAAATGCATATGCCTTCTGCATATGCATACAAACATATATACACACATACAGCATGTTATATACTCCCATTCTGCCGCTGCTATAAGCGACATAATTCTTTATGTAAACTTTATGTACTTTAGGCTAAGGCTTTATTTGAATAAAATACGGAGAACATTCTCTGCTGAACGATCAAACCAAACAGTCAACTTTTATTTGATTACTCCTTCTCTTTTTTTCCCATGTATATATATACGCTTTTTTTTTTCGCTTGTTTCGTTTTTTTTTTATTTTTATTCTCCTCTTTTTTTTTTCTTTTTCTTTTTCGTTTCGTTTCGTTGTTTTTTTTTTTTTTTTTTTTTTTTTTTGTTTGTTTCCTCTGTTTATTCCAATTCTCTTATCTTATACCATTTCATTCGATTTTACCGTCCTAATCTATCTTATTCTACTTCTTTATTCTCCTGTTAACCTCCTCTTTGTACGCTTACTTTAGTTGTTTCCGTCTGCCTTTCTTTATTCCGTCTTAAGCTATTTTGTTTTCTTTTACTTTATTTCTTCATTTCATCTTAATCTATTACGTTTCCTTTAATTCATCTTAATCGATTCTGTTTTCTTCTACACCCTTTTTTTTCTATCTTAGTCTATTCCGTTTGATTTTCATTCCTAATACATATACATATATGTATATATATATATATATATATATATATATATATATATATATATATATAAGTTAAGACTATCGACAATCTAAGGAGGCTGGAGAGTCCAGTCAGACATTCAAGAAGAGAACCTGATCAGTAGACCTGATTTGGTTCAGTTTATATTCGGACCAGACACAGTTCAGACCTATTGTTCCAAATTATATAAAATATATTATTTCATCGAACACCAAGTTGTTATATATTCACAAGAACACACAACACAGACTATCGACAATCTAAGGAGGCTGGAGAGTCCAGTCAGACATTCAAGAAGAGAACCTGATCAGTAGACCTGATTTGGTTCAGTTTATATTCGGACCAGACACAGTTCAGACCTATTGTTCCAAATTATATAAAATATATTATTTCATCGAACACCAAGTTGTTATATATTCACAAGAACCCAACACAGACTATCGACAATCTAAGGAGGCTGGAGAGTCCAGTCAGACATTCAAGAAGAGAACCTGATAGTAGACCTGATTTGGTTCAGTTTATATCGGACCAGACACAGTTCAGACCTATGTTCCAAATTATATAAAATTATATTTCATCGAACACCAAGTTGTTATATATTCACAAGAACCCAACACAGCGTCCCCAATCACTTGTACTCTAGTGTGGGTGCGCTTAACTGGCGCCCGAGCAGGGACCCACATTCTTCACAAAAGGAAAATGGTGACGTGTCTGTGATTTGCAAAGTAACGGGTGAAACACCATGCCATAACATTAAAATACAATAAATAACATAATTTCTAGCAAGAGCTAGACAATTTTATAACATAAAAGAAATCGTAGCAAAATCCTGTAGAGACGATCCTTAAAACGAAATACAAGAAATTTGCAGGCTAAATGGTGGTACGAGATTGATTCTCGTATCGAGGTTCAAACCTTGCCGTAAGACAAATATGATAAAAATAAACGTCAAAATTTCCACCAGTGTTGAATGATGGGTTTCCGAATAAATAAAAAGGAGTTAAGTTTAAAGCACTGACAATATAACAAAATTAAAAGGCGGCTGTTGGAAATTCAACTAACAAGGATAAATATGCAAATATACAAACATGAATTATTTAAATAAATAAATGCAAATGCAATAAATGCAAGAGAGAAGATCAGACAATGCCTTATAAAGATAAATACTATGAAATTGATAATTCAAATAATTCAGTAAATAACAAAATTAAAAGGGGTGTCTGAAAGGCATAAATATGCAAATATATAAACATGCAATAAATGCAAGAGAGAAATGATGATCAGACAATGCCTTATAAAGATAACAATTGATAATTCAAATAATTAACAGACAAAACAATAACACACGTAAAAATACAATTGGTAATTCGATGAATAATATTTAAAGAAATAATAAACGTGACTATTAACAAAAAAAAATAATAACAAAAATAATAAAAGAACTAAATTTAATGCAAGAGAGACGAAGGAGACGAAGTATACAGAAGAAAAATCAAATTAAGACTAAGGACAAAAAAATTTGCATAATATTGAAGTAAAGGAAAATCGCAATTGACAATCAAAAAAAAAAAAACTTTAACAATTTTTCATAAATCCCACCTAAAAAAAAAAGGAAGCAAAAGGGAAAGTGCTCATTTAATTATATGTAATAATCCTCTTTAACTTCCTAGTACCACAGCATTTTACAAGTGGCATATCCTTCCTAGTTTAGAACATTCATGGATATCCAAGATGCCAGTGGTATATCCTTCCTAGCTTCGAACATTCATGGTAATAGAGGGACTTCCGAGATACCAGAGGAGACTCCGGAACTATCGAGGGGCTTCAGGACGGGTATATGCCTTGATCTGCGGGACGCAGATATTTAGACGGGGAGGAGTTAAGACTATCGACAATCTAAGGAGGCTGGAGAGTCCAGTCAGACATTCAAGAAGAGAACCTGATCAGTAGACCTGATTTGGTTCAGTTTATATTCGGACCAGACACAGTTCAGACCTATGTTCCAAATTATATAAATTTATTTCATCGAACACCAAGTTGTTATATTCACAAGAACACACAACACAGACTATCGACAATCTAAGGAGGTGGAGAGTCCAGTCAGACATTCAAGAAGAGAACTGATCAGTAGACCTGATTTGGTTCAGTTTATATCGGACCAGACACAGTTCAGACCTATGTTCCAAAATATAAATATTATTTCATGAACACCAAGTTGTTATATATTCACAAGAACCCAACACAGCGTCCCCAATCACTTGTACTCTAGTGTGGGTGCGCTTAACTTATATATATATATATATATATATATATATATATATATATATATATATATATATATATATATGTCGAAGCGCAAGTAGTATTAATATATTGGTGCGCACTGTAATTGTGCTTTCTACCTACTTGCCTATTTCCCTCTTTGCATGTCTTCATACATGTGCGTGTGTGTGTTCAACTCCCTTGAACAAAGAATGCGAGTACTGTGACAGGGTATGGTGATTGTTTTGGTCTGACACGAGCGCAGCATGCATGGTAAAGTTGTGAAGAGTGCAGCATGTGAATGCGTATGGTTTTGCTATTTCGTGTGTTGCGACTGCTGTAATGGTCGATTATGTTTTGTAGGCTGGAAAAGTCCCGTTGTAGCGGGACGACAGCGTTTGTAGCTGTCGTCGAGTGTGGTTCGGTGGTAGGCACAAGAAATTAGAAAGACAAAGAATCGCTTGAGAAGTGGACGGCCACCAAAACTCGCTGCGCTAATGGGATACTGTGTTTTGTTTTCAGCTTTGACATCAGAAGTGGGATCTGGCTCGCGACTCAACATGAGAAGTGAAGCAATAAAATTAAAATTTGATTAACTTGTAAAAGCCGGCATCTGATGAGGCCAATGTGAGTTGGTTCAACTTCACAAAAATTAATAGCGCAGCGAGGAGGATTATGTTCTTGCATGTTCATGTGGCTTGCGGTGTATTTTATTTTCTTGAAATCGAGAGTGAGCGAGAGATAGAGTGAAAAGTGGCATACAAATTAGTAAAGACAAAAAAAAAAAGTGCTTGGACCAGTGCAGCGTCGCCGCCGTGTGGACGCTTGAAGCGGAGAATGAGATTCCAGGAGGTTCCAGAATGTTAATTGAAATAAAAGCTAAGTACAAAATTTATTGCTAATACATTTAATATGTTGAAGGCCAGTGGTAGTACTGGAATATGTAATGTGCGAAAGTTTTAAATCTTTCGATGAAGCCCATGAAAAAAATAAAAATAAAATTGTTTCTTGAGTTTGTTCTTTGAGTTTCATACTGATGCGAGTGCTCATTTTACTGCATACGATTCCAAAAAGCCTCTTGTCGTTGAGTTTTCTTTAGTAAACTAGTTTCAAATTCTATGCTGTGTTGCTATACGCTATATGCATTTCATCATTACTTTTTGACGGATAGACATTTGTTGTTTTTACAGAGCACAAGGATGGTGTGCTTATTTGATTTGAAGAATGGATTATGTTGACATCGTTTCCAGAAGTCTCGCATGCATTTGTGATTGTCTTGTGGCTGAACAGCACAAGGCGTCCGTACTGTGAATAAGTTGCAATTCTTTGGCCGAGGATCAATCCTAGCTTTGTTTGCCAGGATGTGAATCAGCTTTTTGTATTTTACTTGTAATTCATTTAGGGAAAGAAAGTCTTAAATGGTGAGGAGAGTTGAAAAGAATGAAATGAAGGCTGTCCTTCCAAAAGGAGTCTGGTCCTTCGATGGGCCAGCGTATAATATATATTCTAAAAATTATAGACTGCAACTTGCCTTCTCTTAATATATCAAAGAAGATATCAGCACAGAGTAACAAATCAATACGTTGCGGCTTGTGGAATTGAGGATCAGCTAATTGTACGTTATCAGGTACCTTGATCTCTTCAGTGTGCTTCTCTGGTTGATACGACGAAATGGAACGTAACACACAAAAGTCTGTTAGGATTTCTATGTCGTCCGTTCCGGACGCTATCGAAGTTTGAACGCTGTGCCGAACAGATGACTGACAATTAGCAATGCCCAACAATTGAATCCCAGATCTTTGCCGTTTTAATTTCAACTGTTTTGCAAGTTCTTCAGTTATGAAATTAACTTGCGAGCCGGAATCTAATAAAGCTCTAGCTAAGTGATAAGATCCAGATTGATCTTTTATCTTCACAACTGCAGTTGCCAAAAGAACTTGATCAGAGGCTATTCGTGCGTGATTTACAGATGAAATCTGTGACGAAGTGACACGAGGGACTGCTGATACACTGATACTGAGCTACTTTGAGCCGCTTCAGAGCTGTATCTATGCAGTATGGTATGGTGCGGCTTAGAGCACACACGATTTGGGCTGATTTGCAAGCAGCCACTGAGTGTCCTCTTTGCTGTTAAATGTTAAAAAAATGAGACACTGATTGTCGTACACATTTTTTAAAGCAGCTAACGCTTTTGGGTAATTAGCATCTGTCACCTGATATGCCTTGACAGTACCTAATGCTTCTTTGTCCAAGCATGACAACAAGTGATTAAATTTTTTTATATTTGATAGCCCTGGCTCGTTGTCGATTAAACTCTCAAAAAGTCCAATAAAATTCTTATATTCCGAATATTCTCCGCTGAACTTTGGCAGCTTTATATTCGGTAGATTCCTAGAGTGTGACACTGAGCTAATCATTGTAAAGTTAGCGGAACTCTCAATTTTAGGTTGGCTATCACTACCTCGCTTCATTAGAAGTGCCTTGGTTGACACACACAAATCCTCTAACGTTGATATGCCTTGACAGTACCTAATGCTTCTTTGTCCAAGCATGACAACAAGTGATTAAACTTTTCTATATTTGATAGCCCTGGCTCGTTATCGACTAAACTCTCAAAAAGTCCAATGAAATTCTTATATTCCGAATATTCTGCGCTAAACTTTGGCAGCTTTATATTCGGTAGATTCCTAGAGTGTGACACTGAGCTAATCATTGTAGAGCTAGCGGGACTCTCACTTTTAGGTTGGCTATCACTACTTCGCTTCATTAGAAGTGCCTTGGTGACACACGCTCTATTAACGTTAACAGCTGTATTTTCCCCTTACCGCTGGCAATGCTGCACTCTGCCGGTAAGTGAATGGGGTTAATATTTTTATAAGTCTCGGCAAAACCTTAATAAAAATATTGTTTTTCAGGTTGGGCATCTTTTCCTCCATGCCCCTTGACCTGATGGCCTGCCGCTGCCAATGCCCACGCCGGGCGCTGCTGCAAAACTCGCCTGTCGGTTTTGCAGCCCCCAGTGGCATTGGCGCACATGCGCACGGCAATGGACATTTCGCCCATTTGGCGTATGCTGTCCCTCGCCGCTGGAGACGTCTCTCTACTGCTTTCTGCTGCTCCTTGGACCCTTGGGGATGCTCCAGTGGGGCACTGCAGTCATTCCATGTACTGCCGCTATGAGATCGGGCCACAGACGTCGTTCGCAAATGGACACCGGGGTCAGATCTTTGGTGTCGGTGCGCTTGTTGGCCACTCCTCTTTCGCGCACAGCTCCAGCGAAGTCGCTGGCAGGTGCGCGAGGATTCGGTTGCCAAGCTTTACCAACACCTGGAGATCCATAACCGGTGGAGCCATTCGCGTGGCAGGCGTCTGTAGCCACACTCTCACAGCAAACAGCCACATCTCCGACTGCATGCCCCGTATGCACGATGGGCCGCCGCTGCCTCTGCCCACGCCGGACGCTCCTGCACAACTCACCTGTTGGTTCTGCAGTCCCCAGTGGCTTTGGCACTCGTGCGGCGGCCATCTGCCTCACCATATCCCTCGTTGTCCTCTCCGCTGCTGACGAAGGCGCGATGATCTCCGTTGCTGCTGGGACTCCGTTGCGGCACTGCAGACAAATTCTTGGGTTGCTGTTGGGAGTTGGCCACATCGATGTCGTTCGCAACGATCAATGGTGCCGAACTCAGACGCCGGCTGGCATTTTGCGGCTCACTCCTCATTCGCGCACAGCGAAGCCGCTGGCCAGTGCGCGAGGATCGGCCAGCAAATGCGCCGACGCCCCAGCATGGACAACCGATTGGACGCGTCGCGTGGCAGGCATCAATAGTGAACCGATCTCCCACCGGGCAACCCAAACTTATGGCTGCATGCCGCCCGTCTCCACTGGGTGTGGACGGCGCACTCGAGCGCCGTCGGTCCACTCTGGTATCTCATCCACAAGAGGCCCGGCGCAATGCCCACATGCCCTATGCTGCCGCGCCGCCGCTGCGTAGGCGGCAGCATAACGGGCTCTATGTGTCCTCTGTTCAGCCCACTCTAGCCTTCCCTGCCTTATGGCTGATGGCCCTGATACCGTTTTTCATGCTCGTTCGTGCTCTATACACAGCCCTGCAGTAGTCAACCCTCTATTTGCAAGCGCTTTCACTGCGTTGCATTGTTGTTGGCTGTTTTAGGTGTCGCTGTGTGTTTTGTTGTTGGCTGTTTTGACTGTCGCTCACACTGGCATCTTCGGGCGTTAGCGATCGCTAAGCAGCCGATGTAGGCCCTTGACCCATGCCTACGCTTGCTTGCTCTCGCTTCGCTGTGTGTGTGTGCGGCATTTCTTGCCTGGAACGTATGCGGTTTGTTGTTGGTTTTCCGCTTTCGTTACAAAAATGCATAATTTCGCTCATAGCAGCGGCAGAATGGGAGTATATAACATGCTGTATGTGTGTGTATATATGTTTGTATGCGTTCTATTCTTACTATTTGTGTTTTTTATAACTATATTATTATTATGGTCCTATAAAAGCAGGCTCTAGCTTATGACCTGTTTCGTTTCTTAAATAGACCTGGTCTCCTACTTTTAATTTAATGTCTAATAGATCTGCATAGCAGCAAGAAAGGGATTAAAAGCTGCGTGCAAGAGTTAGTTAGTTTCGGGCTCTCGGAATGAGCGGAATGATGTAAGAGTGAGTATCGGGCGCTCGTCGAGAGCAGACGCGCAGAGTAGCAGATAAGAAACGGTTATAAGGAACAGGCGTAATAAAGTAAGAACATGTTTAAGAAAATGTTGGCGTATTTATTAGTAGCTAGTCTATTAACTAATTTAGTAGCTTATTAACCGCAACTGATTATAACAATACTAACAGGTAGTTAGAACGAGGGTACATCCCGTTCGCCAGAAGGTCAAAACTCTGGCATGCAAAAATCGCGTGGTCTTGAGTGAACGCCGGCGACAACGCTGGTGTTCCTCGATCCGCGATCTACCAATTGTAGTAGCCCACCTAATACCCCGAAATACGCCTTTGCAACCCCGACCCCAGCGATCTAGAGTGCGCTTGATCGCGCCACTCGATCACTGCAGCCATCCCACGTGCAAACGTGTGGGGGCGTGGTTGGCGAGTTCGGGCCGCGTGGCCATTTAACACGTAATAACTCCCCCACCCTCTCCTATTTCTCTAACTACGTACAGTCCCGTACTAATTTACAAATGTCTTGTAAGTTGTGGCCCTGGGCAGACTGAGACTCTGACCCCGGCTGGAAAATAATGTAACCTTACAAGATTGATATGTACGTTATAGAATTTCGATTTTTGTTCAATTTCAAGAAAATATTTTATTCTCACATATATTTATATATATTTATATAGAAGTGTATATTGTTTTTTTTTTTTTTTTTAATTTCTATTTCAAATGTGTATCATGTGCTTTTTTTTTGTATCATGTATTATTTTTCTTATTTTTTTTTTTTTTATTATTATTTTTCCTAGTTATTGCCTTTTTCCTACTCGACCAACGCAGTGGTCTTCCTGTCTAAATTTGCATGTCTTTACGGGCCATGCGCTATACCGAGCAAGGCAATCGTCGCTCAGTAGTACAATGTTTTAGTTACAATGTTTCTTAAATTTTAAGTATTATTATTAATATATGCTATTTTTCATTTTAAAATATTATTAGCTCTAATTTAATATTAAGGTGCGTGCTCTTTGTAGCACTGTCGGTTCCCGGGCCCAGCTTGGCGCGCTGGGCGTGGCCGGTGCTGGTCTGCACAGGCTTCTATATTTATAGATGATTATGGCCGCTGATGTCCGCTGTTGCTGCGGCTCATTGTTGTTTTTGTCATTTGCTTCCGGGGCCCAGCTTGGCGCGCTGGGCGTGGCCGGTGCTGGTCTGCACAGGCTTCTATATTTATAGATCATTATGGACGCTGATGTCCGCTGTTGCTGTTGTGTTGTTGAGCTGGGTATAATTTTCTTAATGTTGATTAGTTCACATTCAGAAGAGGGCAATTTGATGGGCACAAAGTTGGGCTCCACATCGTGTTTGATCTGCGACAATTGATATACTTGTTGATTCTCTTACGGTTGACTTTGTTGTCGTAAGCTGCTTTGTTGATCCAGCATAACACGGTGGACGTTGTTGTTGTAAGCCGATTTGTTGATCCAGCATAACACGGTGGACGTTGTTGTTGTAAGCCGCTTTGTTGATCCAGCATAACACGGTGGACGTTGTTGTTGTAAGCCGCTTTGTTGATCCAGCATAACACGGTGGACGTTGTTGGTCCGGTTAGTCCTTATAAGGACTGGTCACGGTCGCCATGTAATCAAATAAAAGTTGACTGTTTGGTTTGATCGTTCAGCAGAGAATGCTCTCCGTATTTTATTCAAATAAAGCCTTAGCCTAAAGTACATAAAGTTTACATAAAGAATTATGTCGCTCATAGCAGCGGCAGAATGGGAGTATATAACATGCTGTATGTGTGTGTATATATGTTTGTATGCATATGCAGAAGGCATATGCATTTAGCGTTTAAGCTGCGGCGTGGACACGAGCGTAACAATGCATAAGTTGCAGATCCCACGCTGCAGGCCAGTCTATACATAAGTGACCGATCATATTACGGCGCCTATGTATAGTTGTTATAATATAAATAAAGCAACAAAGTGTTGCTATGTTGTGAGTATGATACTCATATGTCAACTTCATATATTGTATACACTACAATACTGTGAGCATATGCTTATATGACATACAACATACTACAGGAGAAAGAAAAGAAAAAAAATAAGAAATGAGCGACATAAAGCGGGATATAGAATAAGCGGATGAAAACTCAGTAAGCAAAATCAACTGGAGAAGATTTCTACAAGCGGAGCAAGGAAGCTGGGTATCCAGGCGTCAAGGATGGAATGAGGAATATCCCAAAGTTCGGGACTAAGCGTGGGCTGGGTCTACCAGCGCTGTAAGGAGGAATTAATAACTGTAGGCCGCGTGGAAGATTTAAGAAAAAGATTGTTTTCGTTCATCCAGAGCGGCAACTGCTCGGCGGACGTTAAGGGACGTCTGGCAGAGTGGGAGATACGATTCTCTTCAGGAGGCGCGACGCCGAGCATAGTTGGATAGGATGCCGAGGGCGCTGAGCGAGGTGTTGGTAGACAAAGCGGCGAAATGGTTCCTGACCAGTGGGCTTAGAGACGTGTCATGGGTGGAATTCCAGAAGGAGTTCCTTACCGCCCAAATACCTCGAGCGTCTGTAGGAGCGCGTCGCCAGCGAGAGGTCGAGTCCTTCAAGTACTATCTGATCGAACTGACGTTGTTAATGCGGCAGGCCAGATACAGTCCGGCTCAAGAGCTAAATACGGCATACGAGAATGCCGCTCCGGCCTGGGCACTTCGCGCGAGAATGTCGTAACGCGCAGATGTTATTCTGCCGACACTGTGGGCAGCGCGGGAAACGGCCAGGGGCACCCTCCAAGGGAGTGGAGCGGCACCGGAGCCACGCGCAGTTTTGTCAGCGAGGACTGCGTGCGCCAACGGACGATGCGGGGCGAGCGTTGCCAGGTGGAGTCGCGAATCAGGCTGGCCGAATGAACAACAAAGGAGTCTCCATTTGAGCGAGGGGACTTTCAAAACCATACTGTAACGAACCTTCGGTTTATCCCGAGTCTAAGCTGGGCTAGTTTCAGCTGACTGTGGATTCGTTGCCAACAAATTTATTTGTTGAAGCCCCTGCGATAATTAATTAGTCTTGTGGTTTAGGTTTTATAGCGCAATGGTATATTTTCTTAAATAAATATGAAATGTACACGTCACTTATGTAAATGTAGTTGCTCGCTGGTTCGCTTAGCGACGCACACCTACTGAGCGCTTGTTCAACGCACTCCGGCTGGAAGAGTGTTGTGCTAAACACGCTAGCTCACCGTAAGGATTTGAGAAACGCCAGGATCTGGATCTGTAAACTCTGACGGTTCGCCAGCTATGCAGATCTCTCCTACTATCTCGCTCACTCACAGCACAACACTAGCTTCGTTCACTCACAAGCACTTCTCTTACGCACGGCTACGCTAACTCACCCAGGTGTGCAGGCCTCGCTTACGTTGCTGATATGCACCGATATCCTGATCGGCGTCTGCTGATGATCTGCAAGGATTCCCACTGGATGTCCTTGCTGTTCCCACGATGTCCTTGCTGTTCCCACGATGTCCTTGTTGTTCCCACAATGTCCTGGGAGTCCTGATTGCCACTCGCGTTGACTTGATTTCGACACTTTCTTCACTTTCACTTTGTATAATTCCGACGGCAACACTCTCTCTTATCGTTTTCGACAACCTCGTATGGATCCGCTGGTGGCCTTTTATACCCCAGCCACAGGCCCTGCCTCGTGTGGTAACGCCTGTTCGGCTCTGGAGCGGGGCCTCTCTGCCGTTATTGTCCATAAAAACAGTAAAGTGGCGGGATTTTGGGGTGACGCCACTTTCCCGCCAAATCCGTGGCAGCCTCCCATTGGCCGAAGTACCGTTGGCGCCCTACGAGTGAAAGTGTTCACTACTATCACTCGGCCCAAACGGCACCTCGGCTAACGGTCCCCGATGATCGTCGTGCGTGCGACGCGAACCCATTGCTGAATCTGTAGGAGCGAAAGAGACCGCCTCTAAAAGGACTTTGACCCCCTTTCCAGTGCGAGGGTCGCTCCTGCAGTATTCGCGTCGCTGTGGGGAACAACATGTATATGCACGTATATGCATATAAACGCACAGCAAATACATACGTTTATATACATTAATACGTGCATACCCATATTGCTCCTCACACTCCCCTCTTCCTTCGGGAAAACACGAGACCATCGTGTTTGAATTTGGCGCCCGCCTCCGCTGCGCTGCTCCGTTTTGCGTCGATCCATCCCTCGATGCTCCATTTTGCGCTGATCGCTGCTGTTAACGCTCTGTTGATGTTAACAGCTGTATTTTTCCCTTATCGCTGGCAATGCTGCACTCTGCCGGTAAGTGAATGGGGCTAATATTTTTATAAGTCTCGACAAAACTTTAATAAAAATATTGTTTTCCAGGTTGGGCATCTTTTCCTCCATGCCCCTTGACCTGATGGCCTGCCGCTGTCAATGCCCACGCCGGGCGCTGCTGCAAAACTCGCCTTTCGGTTTTGCAGCCAGTGGCATTGTCGCACATGCGCACGGCAATGACCATTTCGCCCATTTGGCGTATGCTGTCCCTCGCCGCTGGAGACGTCTCTCTGCTGATCCCTGTTGCTTCTTGGGCCCTTGGGGATGCTCCGATGGGGCATCGCAGTCAATACATGCACTGCTGCTATGAGATCGGGCCACAGACGTCGTTCGCAAATGGACACCGGTGTCAGATCTTTGGTGTCGGTGCGCTTGTTGGCCACTTCTCTTTCGCGCACAGCTCCAGTGTGCGAGGATTCGGTTGCCAAGCTTTACCGACACCTGGCGATCCATGACCGGTGGAGCCATTCGCGTGGCAGGCGTCTGTAGTCACACTCTCACGGCAAACAGCCACATCTCCGACTGCATGCCCGCGTGCAATATGGGCCGCCGCTGCATCCGCCCACGCCGGACGCTCCTGCACAACTCACCTTTTGGTTCTGCAGTCTCCGGTGGCTTTGGCACTCGTGCGGCGGCCACCTGCCTCACCATATCCCTCGTCGACCTCTCTGCTGCTGTCGAAGGCTCGTCGCTGATCTCCGTTTGCGGCTGGAACTCTTTGGCGGGTGCATTCAAATTCTGGATTGTTGTTGGGAGCTGGTCACGTAAATTAAGAGCGCCATTATCTGTGCAAGCGAGAATGAACTTTTATGTACGAGCGAGAGCGAGTTGTGAGCGCAAGCGCAAAAACGAAAGTGCGAGACGAAATGAGCAAAAACTGTAACACACTAACGGCGCCAAAGAAAACTTGGATTATGCGAGGCAACAGAGATTGAATTTTTTATACCCTGAACCCATTGAAAATGGGAAATCAGGGTATAATGGTTTTGTTAAAAGTATGTAGGAGGCGTGGCAGACCCCACAAAGTATATATATTATTGATCAGGGCGACAAACTGAATCGATTTAGCCATGTCCGTCTGTCCGTCTGTCCGTATGTATGAACGCGTCGATTTCTGAAGATATAGAAGCTAGAGACTTCAACTTTTTTTAAAATGCTCGTATTTAGCACGCGGATATCGAGTTTATCACTAAAAATCGATAACTCATCCCGTTATTTTTTTATCGATCAAAAACCTTATCGAAAACCAGTTATAAAATTATATCTCCTACACCTTTAGAGCTAAAGTCTCTAAATTTTAAATGTAGACTCGACTGCACGTGATAGAATTTCGATTTTTGTTATAATTCACCCTTCACCCCTATATCCACCCCCTTACCCTCATCTCTGTAAAAGGCGTATTTCAAATACTAGAGACTTGAGCTTTGGCAAATATACGCATAGTAATGATAAAACCACATTCTGAAAGTTTCATGAAGAACGTACGTCCACAAAAAAAGTTATTGAACAATTAAGTTCCCATAGTAAGCCCACACTGCAGCCCATGCCTGTTAAATCGTGCGTGCCTATGGGTGTATGTATATATGTTTGCGTGTGTGTGTGTGTTTGTTTAAGCTGAATGACACTAAAAATTATTGAAATGGCTGTTGCTCGGAGGGTTCAGGGTATCTCGTAGTCGAGCAGTCTCGACTAGAGCTTTCTTACTTGTTTTATTATTAACTTTCAATTTGAAATAAGCTCAACACACTGTACATAGGCGTAGATTGTACATACATTAATATTTTGTATGTCTCAAGTAATGCATTTATTTATTTATCGCTTGCATTACTTGGTCATCTATGTGCTCTATGTATTTATGTACTTCCCTGATTATTCACAAAATCCATATCCAGCTTCCTTGAATTCAGTGAGAGTCCACCCGGGGGCGCCAAAAATGTCCTTCCAAAAGGAGTCTTGTCCTTCGATGGGCCAGCGTATTATATATATTCTAAAAATATAGACTGCAACTTGCGGTCTCTCACGAATGCACGAATGAAGTGCTGGCACCGGTGTTTCAATGTGTACTGTTTATTAAATTTAACATCAACACAAGCGCAGCTTGCACATTAGAGAGCGCGCCTATGCGCGCGCATCTAAGCGAGAGCAGCGGGAGAGCGATCGTTTCGAGAGCGACACTCCCCAGCTAGCGCATACAACAAGGACTACTTGTACTGTGGTTTAATTTCAATTTCTTAACCTATACAATTTCAATAATTCAATTTCTTCATTTTTATTAATTTTATATAATAGATATATGCCCTATATCCAAATGCCTCAACACCCTGAAAATGGGAAATCAGGGTATAATGGTATAAAATTATATTCCCTACATCTTTAGAATTAGAGTATTCGAATTTTAAATGTAGATTTATATGTACGTTATAGAATTTCGAATTTTGTTCAATTTCAGACCCCCCACCCCTATATCCACCCCCTCGCCCATAAGTTTATAAAAGGCGTATTTCAAATACTAGAGACTTTAGCCTCGCATATTAATGATTAAAACATAATCTAAAAGTTTCATGAAGAACGTACGTCCACAAAAAACGTTATTAAACAATTAAGTTCCCATAGTAAGCCCATACTGCAGCCCATGCGTGTTTGCGCTTGTGTTTTTATTTTTATATCCTGAACCCATTGAAAATGGGAAATCAGGGTATAATGGTTTTGTTAAAAGTATGTAGGAGGCGTGGCAGACCCCACAAAGTATATATATTCTTGATCAGGGCGACGAACTGAGTCGATTTAGCCCTGTCCGTCTGTCTGTCCGTCTGTCCGTATGTTTGAACGCGTCGATTTCAGAAGATATAGAAGCTAGAGACTTCAACTTTTTTTTTAAATGCTCGTATATAGCACGCGGATATCGAGTTTATCACTAAAAATCGATAACTCATCCCGTTATTTTTTTATCGATAAAAAACCTTATCGAAAACTAGTTATAAAATTTATTCCTACACCTTTAAAGCTAAAGTCTCCAAATTTTAAATGTAGACTCTTATGCATTTTATAGAATTTCGATTTTTGTTAAAATTTACCCCCCACCCCTATATCCACACCCTCACCATCACCTTGTAAAAGGCGTATTCAAAACTAGAGACTTTGAGCTTTGGCAAATAACGCACAGTAATGATAAAACCACATGAAAAAAGTTTTAAACAATAAAGTTCCCATGGTAAGCCCACACTGCAGCCCATGCGTGTGTATGCGTGCGCGCCTATGCGTGTCTATGTGTGTGTGTCTATGCATGTGTGTTTTTCTTTTGTAAGCAGAAAGACGCGAAGAATTATTGAAATATCAGTTCTCCGAAGGGTTCAGGTGTGAAGGATTCGGATACGGCATACTACCCATCCTATTCTAATTTTGGACAGCTCAAGCAGAGTTTTAGCTTTCCCAATTGGAAGAGCAACCGTAGCTCTTTGCTGTCCACCAAAAGCTGGCTGAAGCGAGTTGATAGCCTCAATGGGGAGTGAGCTATCCTTCAACTCCACCGTGCGCGCCTATGTGTGACTATGTATGTGTGTATGTGTGCGTTTGTGTAAGCAGAGAGACGCTAAAAATGATTGAAATGGCTGTTGCTCGAAGGGTTCAGGGGATCTCGTTGTCGAGCAGTCTCGACTAGAGCTTTCTTACTTGTTTAACTTGAACCATTTGAAATGTGAATAACAAAGTGCAATATAAACAATGCTGGATAATATATTTATTTTGATAAGAGTGCGAAACACTACATTTTAAGTCTGTAATAGTAAACAAACTCCAGCCAGTGTCCATTTGCTATCACGTTCTTTACTCTTTAAGTTAAATGTCCAAACATATGTAGGCCCACGCAATCTGAAAATACAAATTAAACTTATATTAGTTAAATACCAAAATAATAAATATTGGATGTGATAATTCGAATCGAGAATTATTATAATCTTAACATTTTTTCAAAACTGCTGTCCCTTAAAAAATCATTGTAAGGCGGCTCGACAGACCACCGAATAATGCATGTGCGCAAACCTTCGGCGATCGGCAGTGCAACCCTGCCCCAGCGTGGAAAGAGCCCGCGAGAGCGGAAAGCTCCGCGGTTGCATTGCCGAACACCGATGCAGAGCGGAAGTTGCAAAATTTGTGATTAATAGAAAAAGCGAAGTGAAGAGTACGCGCATCAATTCGAATTGTAACTACGCTTAGTGAATAAAGGGGAAGTGAGCAACGTAAAGAATAATTATACGCAGAAAATGATTTCGTGTCTGATTTATATAATTATGAGTTATCGTTTTTTGGAGGTAAGCTCGTTATCCAGCTTCTATATCTTCTAAAATCTACGCGTTCAAACACACGGACAGACGGACATGACTAAATCGACTCAGTTCATCGCCCTGATCAAGAATATATATACTTTGTAGGGTCTGCCACGCCTCCTTCTCCCAGTTACATACTTTTAACAAAACATTATACCCTGATTTCCCATTTTCAATGGGTTCAGGGTATAAAAATCACTATATATTCAGGTCCGATTTGCTACGCACCTAGTAGGCGTAGACATAAAATTTCATCAGTCAATATAGAATTATAGCATTAGCTCACGTGCGAAATTTCAACTTTCTAGTTTTACGGTTTTATCCGATTTGCCACGACCCCAATGGGCGTAGATATATCCACCATAGCCTTTTGGACTTGGGTGGTCAACGCCCCTAGTGGGCGGATCGAGAAAATTTTAAAACTTTATAAATCGGAGTTATACACGAGTATGTGCTCCAAATTTCAAGTCTCTAGCTTCTATAGCGGCGAAATGAGCTGCGTTCATTTGGACAGACGGACAGACGGACAGCAATACGGACATTGCACAAAACCAATATACTAATTCACTTCGTGAATGAGTATAACAATGCAAAAACGAATCAGTCGCATTTGAGATTCTTATAAAACACTAGAGTACGCATTTATGTGTACATACATACCCACATACATACATAAAAGTGCGCGCATGTATGTGTACATACATACCCACATACACACATAAAAGTGCGCGCATGTATAAGAAGGCTGGAATGCTTAATGCTATGCGTGCAGACTTATATGTATCTGTATGTATATGTATATACATACATATATGCGTATATGTTGTGAGGAGCAATATGGGTATGCACGTATTAATGTATATAAACGTATGTATTTGCTGTGCGTTTATATGCATATACGTGCATATACATGTTGCTCCACACAGCGACGCGAATACTGTAGGAGCGACCCTCGCACTGGAAAGGGGGGTCAAAGTCCTTTTAGAGGCGGTCTCTTTCGCCCCTGCAGATTCAGCAATGGGTTCGCGTCGCACGCACGACGATCATCGGGGACCGTTAGCCGAGGTGCCGTTTGGGCCGAGTGATAGTAGTGGACACTTTCACTCGTAGGGCGCCAACGGTACTTCGGCCAATGGGAGGCTGCCACGGATTTGGCGGGAAAGTGGCGTCACCCCAAAATCACGCCACTTTACCGTTTTTATGGACAATAACGGCAGAAAGGCCCCGCTCCAGAGCCGAACACGCCCCGTTACCACACGAAGCAGGGCCTGTGGCTGGGATATAAAAGGCCACCAGCGACTCCATACAAGGAGAGAAAAAGTCAAGTCGAGAGGAGAAATACGAGAGAGTGTTGCCGTCGAAATTATACAAAGTGAAAGTGAAGAAAGTGTCGAAATCAAGTCAGCGCGAGTGGCAAACAGGACTCCCAGGACATCGTGGGAACAGCAAGGACATCGTGGGAACAACAAGAACATCCAGTGGGAATCCTTGCAGATCATCAGCAGGCGCCGATCAGGACATCGGTGCATATCGGCAACGTAAGCGAGGCTTGCACACCTGGGTGAGTTCGCGTAGCCGTGCGTAAGAGAAGTGCTTGTGAGTAAACGAAGCTAGTGTTGTGCTTGAGTGAGCGAGATAGTAGGAGAGATCTGCATAGCTGGCGAACCGCCAGAGTTTACAGATCCAGATCCTGGCGTTTCTCAAATCCTTACGGTGAGCTAGCGTGTTTAGCACAACACTCTCCCAGCCGGAGTGCGTTGAACAAGCGCTCAGTGGGTGTGCGTCGCTAAGCAAACCAGCAAGCCAGCATATATTTACATAAATGACGTGTACATTTCATTATTTATTTAAGAAAATATACCACTACGCTATTAAACCTAAACCACAAGACTAATTAATTATCGCAGGGGCTTCAACAAATAAATTTGTTGGCAACGAATCCACAGTCAGCTGAAACTAGCCCAGCTTAGACTCGGGATAAACCGAAGGTTCGTTACAACTGGCGCCCAACGTGGGGCCCTGCGATAAGAGTTTAATTAGTGTATATTTGTGAACATGGTGCGAGCGTGAGTGTATAATCTTAAAAAGGATGAAGTGCTGCGTTACGGCGACGAGTTCGGAGTGAGCTTGTCAGGCACACTGGACGTCATGCGGAGACAGTTCGGCGAGTGGGTTGAGAGGAATGAAGGAAGCATTCCTTACTCACTGAGGATCGCCGAATTGGGGCGACTGCATGGACGCCGTGCCTCGCTCAGAGATGAGGCAACGACCGCCGTCGGGGACGATGAGCTGGAGTCGGAGCTTGCACATGTGGCACGGCTGTGTGTGCCCTCCACAAGGGCTGCGGCGCGACTCCAAAATACGCGTCAAGGTGAGATGAGAGCCACATCCACCCCGCAACCAGAAATCAGGCCACGAGGACACGACAGCACCGCTCAGGAATATCCAAAGGTGGAAAACAAGTGCGGGAGTGGAGCTTCCGTTTTGATGGTACCACAAAGCCTTTGGAGTTCTTGGAGCAGGTGGAGTGGTTGGCTGACACATATGGCCTGAATCTGGATATGATCCCAAGGGCGATGCCAGAGCTGCTGAAAGGCATGGCCTTTCATGGCCATGGTACGTGGCCAACAATCGGCACTGGACGGCGTGGGCGACATTCGTGCGCAGCTTCCAGGAGTTTTTCCTGCCCAGAGGCTATCTGGAGAAGCTGGAGGATGATGTCAAACGCCGGAGGCAGATGGTAGATGAGTGCTTCAAAGTCTACATGGTGGAGATGCAGACTCTCATGCGGCCTCTGCGCTATGGAGCAGACCGCGAAATGAAGCTCATTTACAACAACAGCCTTCCCGATCTGCGTGCTTATGCCAGGCCGTATCAATTCCACAATCTAGTGGACGCACATCCCGAATCCAGCCAGGGCATGCCGAGTGTGTGGCCAGGAGGGACACCGCGCTTTTAAGTGCCGCAACAAGGCACTGGATTTCTGCTGGCAGTGCGGGCGCATTGGAGTGAGAACGTATGCCTGTTGCCAGTCGGGAAACGAACAGCGACACCCGCCATCCAGGGGCGAGCGGGAGCAGCAGTCAGGAGCCCCCAGGCACTAGTGGGCCGTCTCCAGGATGAAGGCAACCAGATGTCGGCGATCTACGATCGACACGGGAGCCACAAGCAGCTTTATCAGCGAAAAGCTTGCTGACGAGCTCAGAGGAGTGGGCGTGGTGCGTGCTACACGGCGGCGCATACGCTTAGCGGACGGCAGTTGCAGTCAGGTGGACTCGCAACTGGAGGCGACGATCAGCCTGGGGAATCAGCAAATACAGATTCCGTTGCTGATTCTGCCAGGAGTGATCGAAGATCTAGTGCTGGGCTGGGATTTCTTGGCCAGCATGGGCACCACACTGGAGTGCGGTGGCTTGACATTGAAGGTCGAGCCAAGAATCCCACAGTCGAGCGGACAGCCGGAGGAGAAGCTATCCGTGGTTGTGGCCAGCGTGGAGGCGAACCCAGCAACGCCGATGGAGGCGAACATGGAGCAGCCAACGCCTATGCACAATGACCCAGAGGTGGATGCTTTCCTGAGGCATGAGCTGGAGAAGTTCCAGCATTTGAAGGGCACCACCAGGATCACGGAGCACCGGATCAGGATGCAGGATAACAGGCCCATAAAGCAGCGCTACTTCCCCAAAAATCCAAAAATGCAGGCGGAGATCAACTTGCAGGTGGATGAGCTGCTGGCCAAAGGCTGCATCGAGCCCTCAAAGAGCCCACATAGCGCGCCGATTGTCATGGTTCGTAAGAAGAATGGGAAGTGGCGGCTATGTGTGGATTTTCGACAGCTAAACAGCAGATCCATCAAAGATGCATACCCTTTGCCGCGTGTGCATCACATTCTGGACCAGCTGCGAGAGGCGCGGTACATCAGCAGCCTGGATTTGAAGGATGGGTATTGGCAGATACCGATGGAGAAGGCCAGCAGACCACTGACAGCATTCACAGTGCCAGGAAAGGGGCTCTATCAGTGGAAGGTGATGCCGTTTGGACTCCATTCTGCACCGGCGACGTTTCAGCGAGCTCTGGACCAAGTGATCGGCCCAGAAATGATGCCCCATGCCTTTGCCTACCTGGACGACATCATCGTCATCGGCCGGACGCGACAGGAGCACATGAACAACCTACGAGAGGTGTTCCGGCGACTGCGGGCAGCCAACTTGAGGATCAACATCGACAAGTGCGATTTCTTCAAGAAAGAGCTAAAGTATCTTTGTCACAAAGTCACGGAGGATGGCATTTGAACGGATCCAGAGAAGGTGGCCGCTATCGCCGAGCTGAAGCCGCCCACCAATGTAAAAGAGTTACGCCAATATGTGAGCGTGGCTTCATGGTACCACCGCTTTGTGCCAGATTTTGCAGCCACAGTGCATCCGCTAAATGCACTGCTCAAAAAGGGCACGAAGTGGGAGTGGACTGAGGAGCGGCAGAGAGCGTTCGAGACAGTGAAGGCCAAACTGACGGAGTCACCGGTGCTGGCGTGCCCAGATTTCTCGAAGCCGTTTTGCTTGCAAACGGACGCAAGCAATTATGGGCTTGGGGCAATCCTGACGCAGACCCCGGAGGACGGAGAGCGCGTCATTTCGTATGCCAGCCGGACACTGAACAGTGCTGAAAAAAACTATTCAGCTACTAAGAAAGAGTGTCTGGCTATAATCTGGGGCATACGAAAGCTCAGGCCATACCTAGAAGGCTACAAATTTGTAGTGGTCACTGACCATATGGCACTGAAGTGGCTCAATTCCATTGAGAGCCCAACAGGAAGGATTGCCAGATGGGCACTGGAGTTGCAGCAATACGACTTCGAGATTCGCTACAGGAAGGGTAAACAGAACGTGGTAGCCGATGCGCTCTCACGCCAGCCTCTGGGAGAGGAGGCGTGCCGTCTGGTCAAGAGCAAGGAGACGCCAGCTGGGACAGGATGTCGCTGGCTCATCAAGCTTCGACAAGACATAAAGAAGGCGCCACATAAGTTTCCAGATTATATGGAAGAGTCTGGAAACTTATATCGGCACATCCCCCATCAAGCCGGCCACGAGGATGTGGCTGCATGGAAGTTGTGCGTGCCGGCGGACCAGCGCACACAAGTGAGGAGAATCACGACGCAGCCACCGCTGGCCACCTTGGGAGCCGAAAAACAATCGCTCGGGTGGCAGCGCGGTATTACTGGCCAGGTATGTACCGGGATGTGAGAAGATACATACAGCGCTGCGAAGTGTGTCAGCGATATAAGCCCAGTCAGCTGCAAGCTGCTGGGCAAATGCTGACGCAGGTGCCCGAGGAGCCATGGGCAACAGTTTGTGCTGATTTTGTTGGCCCACTGCCGAGATCAAAGCATGGTAACACTATGCTTTTGGTTTTCATAGACCGCTTCTCGAAATGGACGGAGATGGTGCCGCTGCGGAGTGCGAATAGCACAGCTCTCCAGAAGGCATTTCGAGAGCGGATCTTGGCGCGGTTTGGCACGCCGAAGGTGCTCATTACTGACAATGGCACCCAATTCACCAGTCGGGCATTTAAGGCGTTTCTGGAGGAGCTTGGAGTGCGTCATCAGTTGACAGCGCCATACACGCCTCAAGAGAATCCCACTGAGAGGGCAAATCGAACTGTGAAGACGATGATTGCGCAGTTCGCTGGAGATGACCAGAGATGCTGGGACGACGCATTGCCGGAGTTGACATTGGCGGTCAACAGCAGCGTGTCAGCATCCACAGGGTTTTCGGCCGCCTTCATCACACAAGGGCGAGAGCCAAGGCTGCCCAAATCACTGTTCGACGCGCAAACAATCGGCAACAAAGCAGTGCATGCACGCAGGCCCATACACGGTATATGCGCAACAACAATACGCGCAGCCGAGATTATGTATTATCAGGTTTTATCGCACGAAAACGAAAAGCGGAAAAACAAAAACAAAACCGCTTACGTTCCAGGCAAAAGTTTCTGCACACACACATACATGCATAGGCGAGGGCAAAGGCCTTCGTCGGCTGCTTAGCGATCGCAAACGCACGAAGATGCTGTGTGTGCGTTATATAAAACAGCCAACAATAAAACACACAGCGACATGCAAAACAGCCAACAACAAAACACACGGCGACATGTAAAACAAGTAAGAAAGCTCTAGTCGAGACTGCTCGACTAGGAGATACCCTGAACCCTCCGTGCTGATGTTCCAATCATTCTGCACACATACATACACATGCATCCACCCCCACGCATAGGCCCGCGCTCTGCTAACTGCGCAGTAAGCAGCGACTGCGCTTGGGCTGCGCTGCAGTGTGGGCAATATTATGAGAATTTATTTGTTGAATAATTTCATTTGTAGACGTACAATCTTAATGAAACTTTCAGAACATAATCATTATGTGTAAATCTGTGTACATTCCAAAGCACAAGTCTCTAGTACTTGATATACGTTTTTTACAAATTTGGGGCGAAGGGGGCGTGGTATCCAAAATCTGTAAATTACAAAATGTGTGTGCCCATCAAATGTATATACACAGTAAATCTGAAGTCTCTAGGTCTAATAGTGTTCAAATTAGGCTGAAAAAACAATATAAATTTATCGATTATCCTCGATAAAAAAGATATCGAATGAGTTATCGAAAAAATATGATAAACTCGTACTGCGTATGGTATACACGAGTATGCATACAAAATTTCAGCTCTCTAGCTCCTTTAACTTCTGAGATCGACGCACTCATACGGACGGACGGACAGACGGACGGACGGACGGACGGACAGACGGACAGGGCTATATCGACTCAGCTCATCGTCCTGATCAAGAATATATATACTTTATGGGGTCTGCGATGATTCCTTCTGCTTGTTACATACTTTTCACAAAACCATTATACCTTGATTTCCCATTTTCAATGGGTTCAGGGTATAACAACCACCACTAAAAGTGATGTTCTTTGACTGTAAACTTAACTTTAATCTTCATATTTCTACCATCATTAATGAAGCAAAAAGTGTGCTTGGCTTTATTAAACGTTGGTCTAAGGAATTTAATGATCCTTTTACTACCAAGCGCTTATATACTTCGCTTGTGCGTCCTATCTTAGAGTATTGCTCTGTTGTATGGTCTCCGCAGCATAAACTGTATCAAGATCGTATCGAATCGGTCCAAAAACAGTTTCTTCTCTTTGCCTTAAGAGATCTTAGATGGGACAGTAATTTACGATTACCATCTTATCATAGTAGGCTCCAGCTAATTGATCTTCCATCGTTAACCAATCGCAGAACAATTTTAGGAATTGTTTTTCTGCATAAATTGATTAGTGAAATCATATCCTGTACTTTGTATAGGCTTTTTTAAATTAAAATTGACTCTCGTTTTTGTCAATAGCTTTAAGAAATAAATAAATAAATAAATAAATAAATAAATAAAACGGCCAACAACAATATATTGTGATATAGTGTGAATGCTGCATCAGAATGTTCGGCCACCGAAGGGCTGTGTGTGCTATGTATGCTGTGTGTGCTGAGTGTGTTGGGTGTGCATGTGAGAGTATGCAAAACGGGATCAGTGCGATACCGTAGCCGGGAATTCAGCCATAAGATCGGGCAGGCTAGAGTGGGCCAATCCGAGGATCCGTTATGCTGCCGCCCCCGCAGCGGCGACGCGGCAGCATAAAGGTATAAAATGGGCAGGCGAGCTTTGGCTCGGCCTATTTTGTGAAAAGTTACTATGGCAAGTGGACGCATCGCGAGAGATAATCTGGATCTGGGCATCGGCCGGGTACACCCTGCCGAACCTCGGTTGCTGGCCAGCGACTAAGCTGGAGCGGCAAGAGGAGCAAGCAGGGTGGACACACCGGTGTCCAGACCACGAGCGCGCAGAAGTAAAGCGCGGCTGCCGCCGGTGAGACTGCCGTTTCATCCACACCGGCAGCCGAAGAGACGGCTACTACGCCATTTGGAGCTGGAGCCGTCAACCAGCGAGGTGGAGAGCGTGGCCACGGATGGCTCGTGGTCGCCAGGTAGCTGGACCAGCAACAAAGAGGACAGCGTATGGTCGCCGGTGAGCTCGCCCAGTGACGCAGCCTGGGAGAAGCGGCAGGAGGAGGAGCGGTGGGACGAGTCGCTGGTCAGCGACTACGTCCGCAACGGCCGATTCTCGCCGTTGCGACCGTTGTGGCACCCACCGCGCCCGCCTACACCTCACCGAGCGATGCGGACCAGTGACGAGGAAGATGACGAAGTCATCACTATAGTGGACAGCGACGAGGGCGAGGGGGACGAGCGGACCGAGACGATAGTCATTTCCGACTCAGAGGATGAGGAGACGCCAGAGCCTCCGCGGGTGAATGCCAGCTACGCTGTAAAGGTGGAGCATCGCGCCGAGTTTGTCATAACTTGGAGCGAACCCCTCCCCACGAAGCCCGCGGGGTTCATACTGGAAGCAATTTCGCCTCCAGAGACGCCACCACAGACGACGCCGCAACAGGCGACCGCGCCGCCGCCCACGCCACCGGAAACAGCAATGGACGCCGACGAGGAGTGGCGACCGACCGACTGCCCGCCCGGCCAGCGTTACAACGCCAGGTGTCGGAGCCAGCGCCGCCACCACCCAGGAGGCCTACACTACAGCGGCAGGCATCTTGGTTCGACGCGGGAGCAGCACAGTGGGTGGAGTTGCGGCGTGAGGAGTGGCCATTGGAGATAGAAGATCACGCTGCCCGGATGGAGGCCCAAGGCAGCGGGCGCACCGCCCGCATCGTCTGGGCAATGGGAACGAAGTACAGGGTGCGGCGGACACGTATCGGATGCCGGGCATTCAAATATGTCTGAAAGTGATTTGTAATATATTTCAGAATAAAAAAAAAAAGATATATACATATATATAAAACACATATTTACAATTTTGGGTTGCCCGTTGGGAGGTTGGTTCACCATTGATGCCTGCCACGCGACTGTCTTCCGGATGCCGTACTGAGGCGTAGACGCGTTTTGTTGGTCGAATCCTCGCGCACTGGCCAGCGACTCCGCTGGAGCTGTGCGCGAATGAGGAATGTGCCGCAAAACGCCAGTCGGCGTCAAAGTCGGTGGCAGTTGCGAACGACATCGATGTGGCCAGCTCCCAACAACAATCCAGAACTTGAATGCATCC